>CALNHX010006137.1:0-94945 GCA_940337035.1 Agriotes lineatus
GAGTGGTTTTGTATCGTAAACAAATGCTTTTCAATTACCTTAACCTACTACTATGTTCAAAACTCTCTACCCCGGACTTTGGGTGTTCAATTTCATTATGACCAGGCTTGGATTGATATTACATTATGTATCCCATATAACACGAGTTTGATCATTACTAAAAAACTACTAAGAAACGTTTTCGGGGGCTTGTTTATAAATTTTGTCGCTAATTATAAATTGTTGTATGCAGTAATTCATATAATTCATTGTCTTTTCTTAAAAATCGGGAGCCTTGTCAAACCTTAATTTTGCGTTATGGAACTTCGAATTTATAATTTCATTAAATATGTGGGACCTTTGTTAAATTGCAGTCGAGTGGGTTTATATCGTAAACAAATGCCTTTCAATTACGTTAACCTACTACTCTGTTCAAAACTCGCTACCCCGGACTTTGGGTGTTCAATTTCATTATGACCAGGCTTGGATTGATATTACATTATGTATCCCATATAACACGAGTTTGATCATTACTAAAAAATTACTAAGAAACGTTTTCGAGGGCTTGTTTATAAATTTTGTCGCTAATTATAAATTGTTGTATGCAGTAATTCATATAATTCATTGTCTTTTCTTAAGAATCGGGA
Source organism: Agriotes lineatus (assembly GCA_940337035.1). Taxonomy (NCBI): domain Eukaryota; kingdom Metazoa; phylum Arthropoda; class Insecta; order Coleoptera; family Elateridae; genus Agriotes; species Agriotes lineatus. The sequence goes on from CALNHX010006137.1 coordinate 627, forward strand.
GCCTTGTCAAACTTTAATTTTGCGTTATGGAACTTCGAATTTATAATTTCTTCAAATATGTGAGACCTTTCTGAAATTGTAGTCGAGTGGTTTTGTATGGTAAACAAATGCTTTTCAATTACCTTAACGTACTTCTATGTTTAAAACTCTCTGCCCGGACTTTGGGTGTTCAATTTCATTATGACCAGGCTTGGATTGATATTACATTATGTATCCCATATAACACGAGTTTGATCATTACTAAAAAACTATTAAGGAACGTTATCGAGGGCTAGTTTATAAATGTTGTCGATAATTATAAATTGTTGTATGTATTAATTCATATAATTGATTGTCTACTGTTAAAACTGGGAAGCGTTGTCAAACTTTAATTTTGCGTTATGGAACTTCGAATTTATAATTTCTTCACATATGTGAGACCTTTGTGAAATTGTAGTCGAGTGGTTTTGTATGGTAAACAAATGCTTTTCAATTACCTTAACCTACTTCTATGTTTAAAACTCTCTGCCCCGGACTTTGGGTGTTCAATTTCATTATGACCAGGCTTGGATTGATATTACATTATGTATCCCATATAACACGAGTTTGATCATTACTAAAAAACTACTAAATAACGTTTTCCAGGGCTAGTTTATACATTTTGTCGCTAATTATAAATTGTTGTATGCAGTAATTCATATAATTCATTGTCTTTTCTTAAGAATAGGGAGCGTTGTCAAACCCTAATTTGGGTTATGGAACTTCGAACTTATCATTTCGTCAAATACGTGGGACCTTTGTTAAATTGCAGTCGAGTGGGTTTATATCGTAAACAAATGCTTTTCAATTACCTTAACCTACTACTCTGTTCAAAACCCTCTACCCCAAACTTTGGGTGTTCAATTTCAGTATGACCAGGATTGGATTGATATTACATTATGAATCCCATATAACACGAGTTTGACCATTACTAAAAAACTACTAAGACACGTTATCGAGGGCTAGTTTATAAATTTTGTCGCTAATTATGAATTGTTGTATGTACTAATTCATATAATTAATTTTCTTTTCTTACGAATCGAGAGCGATGTCAAACATTAATTTTCCGTTATGGAACTTCGAATTTATCACTTCGTCAAATACGTGGGACCTTTGTTAAATTGCAGTCGAGTGCGTTTATATCGTAGACAAATGCCTTTTAATTACCTTAACCTACTACTCTGTTCAAAACTCTCTACCCCGAACTTTATGTGTTCAATTTCAGTATGACCAGGATTGGATTGATATTACATTATGAATCCCATATAACACGAGTTTGATCATTACTAAAAAACTACTAAGGAACGATATCAAGAGCTAGTTTATAAATTTTGTCGCTAATTATAAATTGTTGTATGTATTAATTCATATAATTCATTGTCTTTTCTTAAGAAGCGAGAGCGTTGTCAAACATTAATTTTGCGTTATGTAACTTCGAATTTATAATTTCTTCAAATATGTGGGAACTTTGTTAAATTGCAGTCGAGTGGTTTTGTAGCGTAAACAAATGCTTTTCAATTACCTTAACCTACTACTATGTCCAAAACTCTCTACCCCGAACTTTGGGTGTTCAAGTTCATTATGACCAGGATTGGACTGATATTATATTATGAATCCCATATAACACGAGTTTGATCATTACTAAAAAACTACTAAGAAACGTTACCGAAGGCTAGTTTATAAATTTCATCCCTAATATTAATTGTTGTCTGTATTATATCATATAATTCATTGTCTTTTCTTAAGACCAGAAATAGTTGAAAAACCTTGAATTTGGGTTATGGAACTTCGAATTTATAATTTCTTCAAATATGTGAGACCTTTCTGAAATTGTAGTCGAGTGGTTTTGTATGGTAAACAAATGCTTTTCAATTACCTTAACGTACTTCTATGTTTAAAACTCTCTGCCCCGGACTTTGGGTGTTCAATTTCATTATGACCAGGCTTGGATTGATATTACATTATGTATCCCATATAACACGAGTTTGATCATTACTAAAAAACTATTAAGGAACGTTATCGAGGGCTAGTTTATAAATGTTGTCGATAATTATAAATTGTTGTATGTATTAATTCATATAATTGATTGTCTACTGTTAAAACTGGGAAGCGTTGTCAAACTTTAATTTTGCGTTATGGAACTTCGAATTTATAATTTCTTCACATATGTGAGACCTTTGTGAAATTGTAGTCGAGTGGTTTTGTATGGTAAACAAATGCTTTTCAATTACCTTAACCTACTTCTATGTTTAAAACTCTCTGCCCCGGACTTTGGGTGTTCAATTTCATTATGACCAGGCTTGGATTGATATTACATTATGTATCCCATATAACCCGAGTTTGATCATTACTAAAAAACTACTAAATAACGTTTTCCAGGGCTAGTTTATACATTTTGTCGCTAATTATAAATTGTTGTATGCAGTAATTCATATAATTCATTGTCTTTTCTTAAGAATAGGGAGCGTTGTCAAACCTTAATTTGGGTTATGGAACTTCGAACTTATCATTTCGTCAAATACGTGGGACCTTTGTTAAATTGCAGTCGAGTGGGTTTATATCGTAAACAAATGCTTTTCAATTACCTTAACCTACTACTCTGTTCAAAACCCTCTACCCCAAACTTTGGGTGTTCAATTTCAGTATGACCAGGATTGGATTGATATTACATTATGAATCCCATATAACACGAGTTTGACCATTACTAAAAAACTACTAAGACACGTTATCGAGGGCTAGTTTATAAATTTTGTCGCTAATTATGAATTGTTGTATGTACTAATTCATATAATTAATTTTCTTTTCTTACGAATCGAGAGCGATGTCAAACATTAATTTTCCGTTATGGAACTTCGAATTTATCACTTCGTCAAATACGTGGGACCTTTGTTAAATTGCAGTCGAGTGCGTTTATATCGTAGACAAATGCCTTTTAATTACCTTAACCTACTACTCTGTTCAAAACTCTCTACCCCGAACTTTATGTGTTCAATTTCAGTATGACCAGGATTGGATTGATATTACATTATGAATCCCATATAACACGAGTTTGATCATTACTAAAAAACTACTAAGGAACGATATCAAGAGCTAGTTTATAAATTTTGTCGCTAATTATAAATTGTTGTATGTATTAATTCATATAATTCATTGTCTTTTCTTAAGAAGCGAGAGCGTTGTCAAACATTAATTTTGCGTTATGTAACTTCGAATTTATAATTTCTTCAAATATGTGGGAACTTTGTTAAATTGCAGTCGAGTGGTTTTGTAGCGTAAACAAATGCTTTTCAATTACCTTAACCTACTACTATGTCCAAAACTCTCTACCCCGAACTTTGGGTGTTCAAGTTCATTATGACCAGGATTGGACTGATATTATATTATGAATCCCATATAACACGAGTTTGATCATTACTAAAAAACTACTAAGAAACGTTGCCGAAGGCTAGTTTATAAATTTCATCCCTAATATTAATTGTTGTCTGTATTATATCATATAATTCATTGTCTTTTCTTAAGACCAGAAATAGTTGAAAAACCTTGAATTTGGGTTATGGAACTTCGAATTTATAACTTCGTCAACTATGTGAGACCTTTGTTAAATTGCAGTCGAGTTGTTTTATATCGTAAGAAAATACTTTTCAATTACCTTAACCTACTACTATGTTAAAAAATCTCTACCCCGGACTTTGGGTGTTCAATTTCAGTATGACCAGGATTGGATTGATATTACATTATGAATGCCATATGACACGAGTTTGATCATTACTAAAAAACTACTAAGACACGTTATCGAGGGATAGTTTATAAATTTTGTCGCTAATTATAAATTGTTGTATCTACTAATTCATATAGTTCATTTTCTTTTCTTAAGAATCGAGAGCGTTGTCAAACATTAATTTTGCGTTATGGAACTTCGAATTTATAATTTCCTCAGTGAGACCTTTGTTAAATTGTAGACGAGTGGTTTTGTATCGTAAAGAAATGCTTTTCAATTACCTTATCCTACTACTATGTTCAAAACTCCCTTCCCCGGACTTTGGGTGTTCAATTTCATTATGACCAGAATTGGATTGATATTACATTATGTATCCCATATAACACGAGTTTGATCATTACTAAAAAACTACTAAGGACGTTATCGAGGGCTAGTTTATAAATGTTGTGGCTAATTAAAATTGTTGTATGTATTAATTCATATAATTGATTGTCTACTGTTAAAACTGGGAAGCGTTGTCAAACTTTAATTTTGCGTTATGGAACTTCGAATTTATAATTTCGTCAGTGAGACCTTTGTTAAATTGCAGTCGAGGGGGTTTATATCGTAAACAAATGCTTTTCAATTACCTTAACCTACTACTGTGTTCAAAACTCTCTACCCCGAACTTTGGGTGTTCAATTTCATTATGACCAGGGTTGGTATGATATTACATTATGATACCCATATAACACGAGTTTGATCATTACTAAAAAACTACTAAAAAACGTTATCGAGGGCTAGTTTATAAATTTTGTCGCTAATTATAAATTGTTGTATGTATTAATTCATATAATCCATTGTCTTTTCTTAAGAATCGGGAGAGTTGTCAAACCTTAAATTTGCGTCGTGGAACTTGGAATTTATCATATCGTCAAATACGTGGTACCTTTGTTAAATTGCAGTCGAGTGCGTTTATATCGTAGACAAATGCCTTTCAATTACCTTAACCTACTACTCTGTTCAAAACTCTCTACCCCGAACTTTGGGTGTTCAATTTCATTATGACCAGGGTTGGTATGATATTACATTATAATTCCCATAAGACACGAGTTTGATCATTACTAAAAAACTACTAAGAAACGTTATCGAGGGCTAGTTTATAAATTTTGTCGCTAATTATAAATTGTTGTATGTATTAATTCGTATAATTCATTGTCTTTTCTTAAGAATCGGGATAGTTGTCAAACCTTAAATTTGCGTTGTGGAACTTCGAATTTATAATTTCGTCAAATACGTGGGACCTTTGTTAAATTGCAGTCCAGTGCGTTTATATCGTAGCCAAATGCTTTTCAATTACCTTAACCTACTACTGTGTTCAAAACTCTCTACCCCGAACTTTGGGTGTTCAATTTAATTATGACCAGAATTGGATTGATATTACATTATGAATCCCATATAACACGAGTTTGATCATTACTAAAAAACTACTAAGGAACGTTATCAAGGGCTAGTTTATAAATGTTGTCGCTAATTATAAATTGTTGTATGTATTAATTCATATAATTGATTGTCTACTGTTAAGACTGGGAAGCGTTGTCGAACATTAATTTTGCGTTATGGAACTTCGAATTTATAATTTCCTCAGTGAGACCTTTGTTAAATTGTAGTCGAGTGGTTTTGTATCGTAAAGAAATGCTTTTCAATTACCTTATCCAACTACTATGTTCAAAACTCCCTTCCCCGGACTTTGGGTGTTCAATTTCATTATGACCAGAATTGGATTGATATTACATTATGTATCCCATATAACACGAGTTTGATCATTACTAAAAAACTACTAAGGACGTTATCGAGGGCTAGTTTATAAATGTTGTGGCTAATTAAAATTGTTGTATGTATTAATTCATATAATTGATTGTCTACTGTTAAAACTGGGAAGCGTTGTCAAACTTTAATTTTGCGTTATGGAACTTCGAATTTATAATTTCGTCAGTGAGACCTTTGTTAAATTGCAGTCGAGGGGGTTTATATCGTAAACAAATGCTTTTCAATTACCTTAACCTACTACTCTGTTCAAAACTCTCTACCCCGAACTTTGGGTGTTCAATTTCATTATGACCAGGGTTGGTATGATATTACATTATGATTCCCATATAACACGAGTTTGATCATTACTAAAAAACTTCTAAGAAACGTTATCGAGGGCTAGTTTATAAATTTTGTCGCTAATTATAAATTGTTGTATGTATTAATTCATATAATTCATTGTCTTTTCTTAAGAATCGGAATAGTTGTCAAACCTTAAATTTGCGTTGTGGAACTTCGAATTTATCATTTCGTCAAATACGTGGGCCCTTTGTTAAATTGCAGTCGAGTGCGTTTATATCGTAGACAAATGCTTTTCAATTACCTTAACCTACTACTGTGTTCAAAACTCTCTACCCCGAACTTTGGGTGTTCAATTTTATTATGACCAGAATTGGATTGATATTACATTATGAATCCCATATAACACGAGTTTGATCATTACTAAAAAACTACTAAGGAACGTTATCAAGGGCTAGTTTATAAATGTTGTCGCTAATTATAAATTGTTGTATGTATTAATTCATATAATTGATTGTCTACTGTTAAGACTGGGAAGCGTTGTCGAACATTAATTTTGCGTTATGGAACTTCGAATTTATAATTTCCTCAGTGAGACCTTTGTTAAATTGTAGTCGAGTGGTTTTGTATCGTAAACAAATGCTTTTCAATTACCTTAACCTACTACTATGTTCAAAACTCTCTACCCCGGACTTTGCGTGTACAATTTCATTATGACCAGGATTGGATTGATATTACACTATGTATCCCATTTAACACGAGTTTGATCATTACTAAAAAACTACTAAGGAACGTTATCGAGGGCTAGTTTATAAATGGTGTCGCTAATTATAAATTGTTCTATGTATTAATTCATATAATTGATTGTCTACTGTTAAGACTGGGAAGCGTTGTCAAACCTTAATTTTGCGTTATGGAACTTCGAATTTATAATTTCGTCAAATATGTGGGACCTTTGTTAAATGGCAGTCGAGTGCGTTTATATCGTAGACAAATGCTTTTCAATTACCTTAACCTACTACTGTGTTCAAAACTCTCTACCCCGAGCTTTGGGTGTTCAATTTAATTATGACCAGAATTGGATTGATATTACATTATGAATCCCATATAACACGAGTTTGATCATTACTAAAATACTACTAAGGAACGTTATCAAGGGCTAGTTTATAAATGTTGTCGCTAATTATAAATTGTTGTATGTATTAATTCATATAATTGATTGTCTACTGTTAAGACTGGGAAGCGTTGTCGAACATTAATTTTGCGTTATGGAACTTCGAATTTATAATTTCCTCAGTGAGACCTTTGTTAAATTGTAGTCGAGTGGTTTTGTATCGTAAAGAAATGCTTTTCAATTACCTTATCCAACTACTATGTTCAAAACTCCCTTCCCCGGACTTTGGGTGTTCAATTTCATTATGACCAGAATTGGATTGATATTACATTATGTATCCCATATAACACGAGTTTGATCATTACTAAAAAACTACTAAGGACGTTATCGAGGGCTAGTTTATAAATGTTGTGGCTAATTAAAATTGTTGTATGTATTAATTCATATAATTGATTGTCTACTGTTAAAACTGGGAAGCGTTGTCAAACTTTAATTTTGCGTTATGGAACTTCGAATTTATAATTTCGTCAGTGAGACCTTTGTTAAATTGCAGTCGAGGGGGTTTATATCGTAAACAAATGCTTTTCAATTACCTTAACCTACTACTCTGTTCAAAACTCTCTACCCCGAACTTTGGGTGTTCAATTTCATTATGACCAGGGTTGGTATGATATTACATTATGATTCCCATATAACACGAGTTTGATCATTACTAAAAAACTTCTAAGAAACGTTATCGAGGGCTAGTTTATAAATTTTGTCGCTAATTATAAATTGTTGTATGTATTAATTCATATAATTCATTGTCTTTTCTTAAGAATCGGAATAGTTGTCAAACCTTAAATTTGCGTTGTGGAACTTCGAATTTATCATTTCGTCAAATACGTGGGCCCTTTGTTAAATTGCAGTCGAGTGCGTTTATATCGTAGACAAATGCTTTTCAATTACCTTAACCTACTACTGTGTTCAAAACTCTCTACCCCGAACTTTGGGTGTTCAATTTTATTATGACCAGAATTGGATTGATATTACATTATGAATCCCATATAACACGAGTTTGATCATTACTAAAAAACTACTAAGGAACGTTATCAAGGGCTAGTTTATAAATGTTGTCGCTAATTATAAATTGTTGTATGTATTAATTCATATAATTGATTGTCTACTGTTAAGACTGGGAAGCGTTGTCGAACATTAATTTTGCGTTATGGAACTTCGAATTTATAATTTCCTCAGTGAGACCTTTGTTAAATTGTAGTCGAGTGGTTTTGTATCGTAAACAAATGCTTTTCAATTACCTTAACCTACTACTATGTTCAAAACTCTCTACCCCGGACTTTGCGTGTACAATTTCATTATGACCAGGATTGGATTGATATTACACTATGTATCCCATTTAACACGAGTTTGATCATTACTAAAAAACTACTAAGGAACGTTATCGAGGGCTAGTTTATAAATGGTGTCGCTAATTATAAATTGTTGTATGTATTAATTCATATAATTGATTGTCTACTGTTAAGACTGGGAAGCGTTGTCAAACCTTAATTTTGCGTTATGGAACTTCGAATTTATAATTTCGTCAAATATGTGGGACCTTTGTTAAATGGCAGTCGAGTGCGTTTATATCGTAGACAAATGCTTTTCAATTACCTTAACCTACTACTGTGTTCAAAACTCTCTACCCCGAGCTTTGGGTGTTCAATTTAATTATGACCAGAATTGGATTGATATTACATTATGAATCCCATATAACACGAGTTTGATCATTACTAAAATACTACTAAGGAACGTTATCAAGGGCTAGTTTATAAATGTTGTCGCTAATTATAAATTGTTGTATGTATTAATTCATATAATTGATTGTCTACTGTTAAGACTGGGAAGCGTTGTCGAACATTAATTTTGCGTTATGGAACTTCGAATTTATAATTTCCTCAGTGAGACCTTTGTTAAATTGTAGTCGAGTGGTTTTGTATCGTAAAGAAATGCTTTTCAATTACCTTATCCTACTACTATGTTCAAAACTCCCTTCCCCGGACTTTGGGTGTTCAATTTCATTATGACCAGAATTGGATTGATATTACATTATGTATCCCATATAACACGAGTTTGATCATTACTAAAAAACTACTAAGGACGTTATCGAGGGCTAGTTTATAAATGTTGTGGCTAATTAAAATTGTTGTATGTATTAATTCATATAATTGATTGTCTACTGTTAAAACTGGGCAGCGTTGTCAAACTTTAATTTTGCGTTATGGAACTTCGAATTTATAATTTCGTCAGTGAGACCTTTGTTAAATTGCAGTCGAGGGGGTTTATATCGTAAACAAATGCTTTTCAATTACCTTAACCTACTACTCTGTTCAAAACTCTCTACCCCGAACTTTGGGTGTTCAATTTCATTATGACCAGGGTTGGTATGATATTACATTATGATTCCCATATAACACGAGTTTGATCATTACTAAAAAACTACTAAGAAACGTTATCGAGGGCTAGTTTATAAATTTTGTCGCTAATTATAAATTGTTGTATGTATTAATTCATATAATCCATTGTCTTTTCTTAAGAATCGGGAGAGTTGTCAAACCTTAAATTTGCGTCGTGGAACTTGGAATTTATCATTTCGTCAAATACGTGGGACCTTTGTTAAATTGCAGTCGAGTGCGTTTATATCGTAGACAAATGCCTTTCAATTACCTTAACCTACTACTCTGTTCAAAACTCTCTACCCCGAACTTTGGGTGTTCAATTTCATTATGACCAGGGTTGGTATGATATTACATTATGATTCCCATATAACACGAGTTTGATCATTACTAAAAAACTACTAAAAAACGTTATCGAGGGCTAGTTTATAAATTTTGTCGCTAATTATAAATTGTTGTATGTATTAATTCATATAATCCATTGTCTTTTCTTAAGAATCGGGAGAGTTGTCAAACCTTAAATTTGCGTCGTGGAACTTGGAATTTATCATTTCGTCAAATACGTGGGACCTTTGTTAAATTGCAGTCGAGTGCGTTTATATCGTAGACAAATGCCTTTCAATTACCTTAACCCACTACTCTGTTCAAAACTCTCTAACCCGAACTTTGGGTGTTCAATTTCATTATGACCAGGGTTGGTATGATATTACATTATGATTCCCATATAACACGAGTTTGATCATTACTAAAAAACTACTAAGAAACGTTATCGAGGGCTAGTTTATAAATTTTGTCGCTAATTATAAATTGTTGTATGTATTAATTCGTATAATTCATTGTCTTTTCTTAAGAATCGGGATAGTTGTCAAACCTTAAATTTGCGTTGTGGAACTTCGAATTTATCATTTCGTCAAATACGTGGGACCTTTGTTAAATTGCAGTCGAGTGCGTTTATATCGTAGACAAATGCTTTTCAATTACCTTAACCTACTACTGTGTTCAAAACTCCCTACCCCGAACTTTGGGTGTTCAATTTAATTATGACCAGAATTGGATTGATATTACATTATGAATCCCATATAACACGAGTTTGATCATTACTAAAAAACTACTAAGGAACGTTATCAAGGGCTAGTTTATAAATGTTGTCGCTAATTATAAATTGTTGTATGTATTAATTCATATAATTGATTGTCTACTGTTAAGACTGGGAAGCGTTGTCGAACATTAATTTTGCGTTATGGAACTTCGAATTTATAATTTCCTCGGTGAGACCTTTGTTAAATTGTAGTCGAGTGGTTTTGTATCGTAAAGAAATGCTTTTCAATTACCTTATCCTACTACTATGTTCAAAACTCCATTCCCCGGACTTTGGGTGTTCAATTTCATTATGACCAGAATTGGATTGATATTACATTATGTATCCCAAATAACACGAGTTTGATCATTACTAAAAAACTACTAAGGACGTTATCGAGGGCTAGTTTATAAATGTTGTGGCTAATTAAAATTGTTGTATGTATTAATTCATATAATTGATTGTCTACTGTTAAAACTGGGAAGCGTTGTCAAACTTTAATTTTGCGTTATGGAACTTCGAATTTATAATTTCGTCAGTGAGACCTTTGTTAAATTGCAGTCGAGGGGGTTTATATCGTAAACAAATGCTTTTCAATTACCTTAACCTACTACTCTGTTCAAAACTCTCTACCCCGAACTTTGGGTGTTCAATTTCATTATGACCAGGGTTGGTATGATATTACATTATGATCCCCATATAACACGAGTTTGATCATTACTAAAAAACTAGTAAGAAACGTTATCGAAGGCTAGTTTATAAATTTTGTCGCTAATTATAAATTGTTGTATGTATTAATTCATATAATCCATTGTCTTTTCTTAAGAATCGGGAGAGTTGTCAAACCTTAAATTTGCGTCGTGGAACTTGGAATTTATCATTTCGTCAAATACGTGGGACCTTTGTTAAATTGCAGTCGAGTGCGTTTATATCGTAGACAAATGCCTTTCAATTACCTTAACCTACTACTCTGTTCAAAACTCTCTACCCCGAACTTTGGGTGTTCGATTTCATTATGACCAGGGTTGGTATGATATTACATTATGATTCCCATATAACACGAGTTTGGTCATTACTAAAAAACTACTAAGAAACGTTATCGAGGGCTAGTTTATAAATTTTGTCGCTAATTATAAATTGTTGTGTGTATTAATTCGTATAATTCAATGTCTTTTCTTAAGAATCGGGATAGTTGTCAAACCTTAAATTTGCGTTGTGGAACTTCGAATTTATCATTTCGTCAAATACGTGGGACCTTTGTTAAATTGCAGTCGAGTGCGTTTATATCGCAGACAAATGCTTTTCAATTACCTTAACCTACTACTGTGTTCAAAACTCTCTACCCCGAACTTTGGGTGTTCAATTTAATTATGACCAGAATTGGATTGATATTACATTATGAATCCCATATAACACGAGTTTGATCATTACTAAAAAACTACTAAGGAACGTTATCAAGGGCTAGTTTATAAATGTTGTCGCTAATTATAAATTGTTGTATGTATTAATTCATATAATTGATTGTCTACTGTTAAGACTGGGAAGCGTTGTCGAACATTAATTTTGCGTTATGGAACTTCGAATTTATAATTTCCTCAGTGAGACCTTTGTTAAATTGTAGTCGAGTGGTTTTGTATCGTAAAGAAATGCTTTTCAATTACCTTATCCTACTACTATGTTCAAAACTCCCTTCCCCGGACTTTGGGTGTTCAATTTCATTATGACCAGAATTGGATTGATATTACAATATGTATCCCATATAACACGAGTTTGATCATTACTAAAAAACTACTAAGGACGTTATCGAGGGCTAGTTTATAAATGTTGTGGCTAATTAAAATTGTTGTATGTATTAATTCATATAATTGATTGTCTACTGTTAAAACTGGGAAGCGTTGTCAAACTTTAATTTTGCGTTATGGAACTTCGAATTTATAATTTCGTCAGTGAGACCTTTGTTAAATTGCAGTCGAGGGGGTTTATATCGTAAACAAATGCTTTTCAATTACCTTAACCTACTACTCTGTTCAAAACTCTCTACCCCGAACTTTGGGTGTTCAATTTCATTATGACCAGGGTTGGTATGATATTAAATTATGATTCCCATATAACACGAGTTTGATCCTTACTAAAAAACTACTAAGAAACGTTATCGAGGGCTAATTTATAAATTTTGTCGCTAATTATAAATTGTTTTATGTATTAATTCATATAATCCATTGTCTTTTCTTAAGAATCGGGAGAGTTATCAAACCTTAAATTTGCGTCGTGGAACTTGGAATTTATCATTTCGTCAAATACGTGGGACCTTTGTTAAATTGTCCTACTAAATTTTTATATCGTAGACAAATGCCTTTCAATTACCTTAACCTACTACTCTGTTCAAAACTCTCTACCCCGAACTTTGGGTGTTCAATTTCATTATGACCAGGGTTGGTATGATATTACATTATGATTCCCATATAACACGAGTTTGATCATTACTAAAAAACTACTAAGAAACGTTATCGAGGGCTAGTTTATAAATTTTGTCGCTAATTATAAATTGTTGTATGTATTAATTCGTATAATTCATTGTCTTTTCTTAAGAATCGGGAGAGTTGTCAAACCTTAAATTTGCGTTGTGGAACTTCGAATTTATCATTTCGTCAAATAAGTGGGACCTTTGTTAAATTGCAGTCGACTGGTTTTATATCATAAACAAATTCTTTCCAATTACCTTAACCTACTACTATGTTCAAAACTCTCTACCCCGAACTTCGAGTGTTCAATTTCATTATGACCAGGATTGGATTGATATTACATTATGAATCCCATATAACACGAGTTTGATCATTACTAAAAAACTACTAAGGAACGTTATCAAGGGCTAGTTTACAAATGTTGACGCTAATTATAAATTGTTGTATGTATTAATTCATATAATTGATTGACTACTGTTAAGACTGGGAAGCGTTGTCGAACATTAATTTTGCGTTATGGAACTTCGAATTTATAATTTCGTCAGAGAGTCCTTTGTTAAATTGTAGTCGAGTGGTTTTGTATCGTAAACAAATGCTTTTCAATTACCTTAACCAACTACTATTTTCAAAACTCTCTACCTCGAACTTTGGGTGTACAATTTCATTATGACCTAGATTGAATTGATATTACATTATGAATCCCATATAACACGAGTTTCATCATTACTAAGAAACTACTAAGAAACGTTATCGAGGGCTAGTTTATAAATTTTGTCGCTAATTATAAATTGTTGTATGTATTAATTCATATAATTCATTGTCTTTTCGTAAGAATCGGGAGAGTTGTCATACCTTAAATTTGCGTTGTGGAACTTCGAATTTATCATTTCGTCAAATATGTGTGACCTTTGTTAAATTGCAGTCGAGTGGTTTTATATCATAAACAAATGCTTTTCAATTACCTTAACCTACCAATATATGTAAAACGCTCTACCCCAAATTTTAAACTTTCAATTTCATTATGACCTGGATTGTATTGTTATAACAATATGAATGTGTATAACACGATTTTATTGATCTATCACAATTACAAACAAACGTTATCTTGGGCTAGCTTATAAATTTCGTCGCTACTTATAAATTGTCTGTATTAATTCATATAATTCATTGTCTACTGTTAAGACACGGAAGAGTTGTCAAACCTTAAATTTGCGTTATGGAACTTCGAATTTATCATTTCGCCAAATATGTAAGACCTTTGTCAAATTGCAGTCGAGTGGGTTTATATCGTAAACAAATGCTTTTCAATTACCTTAGCCTACCACTATATGCAAAACGCTCTACGCCAAACTGTGGGTTTTCAATTTCATTATGACCTTGATTGGATTGATATTACGAGTCTATCTATAACACGATTTTCATCATTACTAAAAAACTACTGAGAAAAGCTATCGAGGGCTACTATATAGATTTCGTCCCTAATTATAAATTATTGTCTGTATTAATTCATATAATTCATTGTCTTTTCTTAAGACCCGAAATAGTTGTCAAACAGTAAATTTGCGTTAAGAAACTTCGAATTTATAACTTCGTCAAATATGTGGGACCTTTGTTAAATTGCAATCGAGGAGTTTTATATCGTAAGCAAATGCTTTTCAATTACCTTAACCTACTACTATTTTCAAAACTCTCTACCCCGAACTTTGGCTGTTAAATTTCATTTGAACAGAATTCGATTGATATTGCATTATGAATCCCATATAACACGAGTTTGATGATTACTAAAAACCTATTAAGAAACGTTATCGAAGGCTAGTTTATAAATTTTGTCGCTAAGTATAAATTGTTATATATATTAATTCATATAATTCATTGTCTTTTCGTAAGACTCGGGAGAGTTGTCAAACCTTAATTTTGCGTTATGGAACTTCGAATTTATAATTTCGTCAAATATGTGGGACCTTTGTTAAATTGCAGTCGAGTGGTTTTATATCATAAACAAATTCTTTCCAATTACCTTAACCTACTACTATGTTCAAAACTCTCTACCCCGAACTTTGAGTGTTCAATTTCATTATGACCTGGATTGAATTGATATTACATTATGAATCCTATATAACACGATTTTAATCATTACTAAAAAACTACTAAGAAACGTTATCGAAAGCTAGTTCATAAATTTTTTCGCTAATTATAAATTGTTGTATGTATTAATTTATATAATTCATTGTCCTTCCCTAAAAATTGGGAGAGTTGTCAAACCTTATAGTTGCGTTGTGGAACTTCGAATTTATCATTTCGTCAAATATGTGGGACCTTTGTTAAATTGCAGTCGAGTGATTTTATATCATAAACAAATTCTTTCCAATTACCTTAACCTACTACTATGTTCAAAACTCTCTACCCCGAACTTTGAGTGTTCAATTTCATTATGACCAGGATTGGATTGATATTACATTATGAATCCCATATAACACGAGATTGATCATTACTAAAAAACTACGAAGGAACGTTATCGAAGGCTAGTTTATAAATTTTGTCGCTAATTATAAATTGTTGTATGTATTAATTCATATAATTCAGTCTTTTCTTAAGACTAGGGAGCCTTGTCAAACCTTAATTTTGCATTATGGAAATTCGAATTTATAATTTCGCTAGTGAGACCTTTGTTAAATTGTAATCGAATGGTTTTGTATCGTAAAAAAATGCTTTTCAATTACCTTAACCTACTACTATTTTCAAAACTCTCTACCCCGAACTTTGGGTGTTAAATTTCATTTGACCAGAATTGGTTGATATTACATTATGAATCCCATATAACACGAGTTTGATCATTACTAAGAAATTACTAAGAAACGTTATCGAGGGCTAGTTTATAAATTTTGTCGCTAATTATAAATTGTTGTATATATTAATTTATATAATTCATTGTCTTTTCGTAAGAATCGGGAGAGTTGTCAAACCTTAAATTTGCGTTATGGAACTTCGAATTTATCATTTCGCCAAATATGTAAGACCTTTGTCAAATTGCAGTCGAGTGGGTTTATATCGTAAACAAATGCTTTTCAATTACCTTAGCCTACCACTATATGCAAAACGCTCTACGCCAAACTGTGGGTTTTCAATTTCATTATGACCTTGATTGGATTGATATTACGAGTCTATCTATAACACGATTTTCATCATTACTAAAAAACTACTGAGAAAAGCTATCGAGGGCTACTATATAGATTTCGTCCCTAATTATAAATTGTTGTCTGTATTAATTCATATAATTCATTGTCTTTTCTTAAGACCCGAAATAGTTGTCAAACAGTAAATTTGCGTTAAGAAACTTCGAATTTATAACTTCGTCAAATATGTGGGACCTTTGTTAAATTGCAATCGAGGAGTTTTATATCGTAAGCAAATGCTTTTCAATTACCTTAACCTACTACTATTTTCAAAACTCTCTACCCCGAACTTTGGCTGTTAAATTTCATTTGAACAGAATTCGATTGATATTACATTATGAATCCCATATAACACGAGTTTGATGATTACTAAAAACCTATTAAGAAACGTTATCGAAGGCTAGTTTATAAATTTTGTCGCTAAGTATAAATTGTTATATATATTAATTCATATAATTCATTGTCTTTTCGTAAGACTCGGGAGAGTTGTCAAACCTTAATTTTGCGTTATGGAACTTCGAATTTATAATTTCGTCAAATATGTGGGACCTTTGTTAAATTGCAGTCGAGTGGTTTTATATCATAAACCAATTCTTTCCAATTACCTTAACCTACTACTATGTTCAAAACTCTCTACCCCGAACTTTGAGTGTTGAATTTCATTATGACCTGGATTGAATTGATATTACATTATGAATCCTATATAACACGATTTTAATCATTACTAAAAAACTACTAAGAAACGTTATCGAAAGCTAGTTCATAAATTTTTTCGCAAATTATAAATTGTTGTATGTATTAATTTATATAATTCATTGTCCTTCCCTAAAAATTGGGAGAGTTGTCAAACCTTATAGTTGCGTTGTGGAACTTCGAATTTATCATTTCGTCAAACATGTGGGACCTTTGTTAAATTGCAGTCGAGTGGTTTTATATCATAAACAAATTCTTTCCAATTACCTTAACCTACTACTATGTTCAAAACTCTCTACCCCGAACTTTGAGTGTTCAATTTCATTATGACCAGGATTGGATTGATATTATATTATGAATCCCATATAACACGAGATTGATCATTACTAAAAAACTACGAAGGAACGTTATCGAAGGCTAGTTTATAAATTTTGTCGCTAATTATAAATTGTTGTATGTATTAATTCATATAATTCATAGTCTTTTCTTAAGACTAGGGAGCCCTGTCAAACCTTAATTTTGCATTATGGAAATTCGAATTTATAATTTCGCCAGTGAGACCTTTGTTAAATTGTAATCGAATGGTTTTGTATCGTAAAAAAATGCTTTTCAATTACCTTAACCTACTACTATTTTCAAAACTCTCTACCCCGAACTTTGGGTGTTAAATTTCATTTGACCAGAATTGGTTGATATTACATTATGAATCCCATATAACACGAGTTTGATCATTACTAAGAAATTACTAAGAAACGTTATCGAGGGCTAGTTTATAAATTTTGTCGCTAATTATAAATTGTTGTATATATTAATTTATATAATTCATTGTCTTTTCGTAAGAATCGGGAGAGTTGTCAAACCTTAAATTTGCGTTATGGAACTTCGAATTTATCATTTCGCCAAATATGTAAGACCTTTGTCAAATTGCAGTCGAGTGGGTTTATATCGTAAACAAATGCTTTTCAATTACCTTAGCCTACCACTATATGCAAAACGCTCTACGCCAAACTGTGGGTTTTCAATTTCATTATGACCTTGATTGGATTGATATTACGAGTCTATCTATAACACGATTTTCATCATTACTAAAAAACTACTGAGAAAAGCTATCGAGGGCTACTATATAGATTTCGTCCCTAATTATAAATTGTTGTCTGTATTAATTCATATAATTCATTGTCTTTTCTTAAGACCCGAAATAGTTGTCAAACAGTAAATTTGCGTTAAGAAACTTCGAATTTATAACTTCGTCAAATATGTGGGACCTTTGTTAAATTGCAATCGAGGAGTTTTATATCGTAAGCAAATGCTTTTCAATTACCTTAACCTACTACTATTTTCAAAACTCTCTACCCCGAACTTTGGCTGTTAAATTTCATTTGAACAGAATTCGATTGATATTACATTATGAATCCCATATAACACGAGTTTGATGATTACTAAAAACCTATTAAGAAACGTTATCGAAGGCTAGTTTATAAATTTTGTCGCTAAGTATAAATTGTTATATATATTAATTCATATAATTCATTGTCTTTTCGTAAGACTCGGGAGAGTTGTCAAACCTTAATTTTGCGTTATGGAACTTCGAATTTATAATTTCGTCAAATATGTGGGACCTTTGTTAAATTGCAGTCGAGTGGTTTTATATCATAAATCAATTCTTTCCAATTACCTTAACCTACTACTATGTTCAAAACTCTCTACCCCGAACTTTGAGTGTTGAATTTCATTATGACCTGGATTGAATTGATATTACATTATGAATCCTATATATCACGATTTTAATCATTACTAAAAAACTACTAAGAAACGTTATCGAAAGCTAGTTCATAAATTTTTTCGCAAATTATAAATTGTTGTATGTATTAATTTATATAATTCATTGTCCTTCCCTAAAAATTGGGAGAGTTGTCAAACCTTATAGTTGCGTTGTGGAACTTCGAATTTATCATTTCGTCAAACATGTGGGACCTTTGTTAAATTGCAGTCGAGTGGTTTTATATCATAAACAAATTCTTTCCAATTACCTTAACCTACTACTATGTTCAAAACTCTCTACCCCGAACTTTGAGTGTTCAATTTCATTATGACCAGGATTGGATTGATATTACATTATGAATCCCATATAACACGAGATTGATCATTACTAAAAAACTACGAAGGAACGTTATCGAAGGCTAGTTTATAAATTTTGTCGCTAATTATAAATTGTTGTATGTATTAATTCATATAATTCATAGTCTTTTCTTAAGACTAGGGAGCCTTGTCAAACCTTAATTTTGCATTATGGAAATTCGAATTTATAATTTCGCCAGTGAGACCTTTGTTAAATTGTAATCGAATGGTTTTGTATCGTAAAAAAATGCTTTTCAATTACCTTAACCTACTACTATTTTCAAAACTCTCTACCCCGAACTTTGGGTGTTAAATTTCATTTGACCAGAATTGGTTGATATTACATTATGAATCCCATATAACACGAGTTTGATCATTACTAAGAAATTACTAAGAAACGTTATCGAGGGCTAGTTTATAAATTTTGTCGCTAATTATAAATTGTTGTATATATTAATTTATATAATTCATTGTCTTTTCGTAAGAATCGGGAGAGTTGTCAAACCTTAAATTTGCGTTATGGAACTTCGAATTTATCATTTCGCCAAATATGTAAGACCTTTGTCAAATTGCAGTCGAGTGGGTTTATATCGTAAACAAATGCTTTTCAATTACCTTAGCCTACCACTATATGCAAAACGCTCTACGCCAAACTGTGGGTTTTCAATTTCATTATGACCTTGATTGGATTGATATTACGAGTCTATCTATAACACGATTTTCATCATTACTAAAAAACTACTGAGAAAAGCTATCGAGGGCTACTATATAGATTTCGTCCCTAATTATAAATTGTTGTCTGTATTAATTCATATAATTCATTGTCTTTTCTTAAGACCCGAAATAGTTGTCAAACAGTAAATTTGCGTTAAGAAACTTCGAATTTATAACTTCGTCAAATATGTGGGACCTTTGTTAAATTGCAATCGAGGAGTTTTATATCGTAAGCAAATGCTTTTCAATTACCTTAACCTACTACTATTTTCAAAACTCTCTACCCCGAACTTTGGCTGTTAAATTTCATTTGAACAGAATTCGATTGATATTACATTATGAATCCCGTATAACACGAGTTTGATGATTACTAAAAACCTATTAAGAAACGTTATCGAAGGCTAGTTTATAAATTTTGTCGCTAAGTATAAATTGTTATATATATTAATTCATATAATTCATTGTCTTTTCGTAAGACTCGGGAGAGTTGTCAAACCTTAATTTTGCGTTATGGAACTTCGAATTTATAATTTCGTCAAATATGTGGGACCTTTGTTAAATTGCAGTCGAGTGGTTTTATATCATAAACCAATTCTTTCCAATTACCTTAACCTACTACTATGTTCAAAACTCTCTACCCCGAACTTTGAGTGTTGAATTTCATTATGACCTGGATTGAATTGATATTACATTATGAATCCTATATATCACGATTTTAATCATTACTAAAAAACTACTAAGAAACGTTATCGAAAGCTAGTTCATAAATTTTTTCGCAAATTATAAATTGTTGTATGTATTAATTTATATAATTCATTGTCCTTCCCTAAAAATTGGGAGAGTTGTCAAACCTTATAGTTGCGTTGTGGAACTTCGAATTTATCATTTCGTCAAACATGTGGGACCTTTGTTAAATTGCAGTCGAGTGGTTTTATATCATAAAGAAATTCTTTCCAATTACCTTAACCTACTACTATGTTCAAAACTCTCTACCCCGAACTTTGAGTGTTCAATTTCATTATGACCAGGATTGGATTGATATTACATTATGAATCCCATATAACACGAGATTGATCATTACTAAAAAACTACGAAGGAACGTTATCGAAGGCTAGTTTATAAATTTTGTCGCTAATTATAAATTGTTGTATGTATTAATTCATATAATTCATAGTCTTTTCTTAAGACTAGGGAGCCTTGTCAAACCTTAATTTTGCATTATGGAAATTCGAATTTATAATTTCGCCAGTGAGACCTTTGTTAAATTGTAATCGAATGGTTTTGTATCGTAAAAAAATGCTTTTCAATTACCTTAACCTACTACTATTTTCAAAACTCTCTACCCCGAACTTTGGGTGTTAAATTTCAATTGACCAGAATTGGTTGATATTACATTATGAATCCCATATAACACGAGTTTGATCATTACTAAGAAATTACTAAGAAACGTTATCGAGGGCTAGTTTATAAATTTTGTCGCTAATTATAAATTGTTGTATATATTAATTTATATAATTCATTGTCTTTTCGTAAGAATCGGGAGAGTTGTCAAACCTTAAATTTGCGTTGTGGAACTTCAAATTTATCATTTCGTCAAATATGTGGGACCTTTGTTAAATTGCAGTCGACTGGTTTTATATCATAAACAAATTCTTTCCAATTACCTTAACCTACTACTATGTTCAAAACTCTCTACCCCGAACTTCGAGTGTTCAATTTCATTATGACCAGGATTGGATTGATATTACATTATGAATCCCATATAACACGAGTTTGATCATTACTAAAAAACTACTAAGGAACGTTATCAAGGGCTAGTTTACAAATAATGTTGTCGCTAATTATAAATTGTTGTATGTATTAATTCATATAATTGATTGTCTACTGTTAAGACTGGGAAGCGTTGTCTACATTAATTTTGCGTTATGGAACTTCGAATTTATAATTTCGTCAGTGAGACCTTTGTTAAATTGTAGTCGAGTGGTTTTGTATCGCAAACAAATGCTTTTCAATTACCTTAACCTATTACTATGTTCAAAACTCTCTACCCCGGATTTTGCGTGTTCAATTTCATTATGACCAGGATTGGATTGATATTACATTATGTATCCCATTTAACACGAGTTTGATCATTACTAAAAAAACTACTAAGGAACGTTATCGAGGGCTAGTTTATAAATGTTGTCGCTAATTATAAATTGTTGTATGTATTAATTCATATAATTCATTGTCTTTTCTTAAGACCCGAAATAGTTGTCAAACCTTAAATTTGCGTTAAGAAACTTCGAATTTATAACTTCGTCAAATATGTGGGACCTTTGTTAAATTGCAGTTGAGTGGTTTAAATCGTAAGAAAAAGCTTTTCAATTACCTTAACCTACTACTATGTTAAAAAATCTCTACCCCGGACTTTGTGTTTTCAATTTCATTATGACCAGGATTGGATTGATATATCATTATGAATCCCATATAACACGAGTTTGATCATTACTAAAAAAGTACTAAGAAACATTATCGAGGGCTAGTTTATAAATTTGGTCGCTAATTATAAATTGTTCAATGTATTAAATCATATAATTCATTGTCTTTTCTTAAGACTCGAGAGAGTTGTCAAACCTTAATTTTGCATTATGGAACTTCGAATTCATAAATTCGTCAAATATATGGGACCTTTGTGAAATTGCAGTTGAGTGGTTTTATATCGTAAGAAAACGCTTTTCAATTACCTTAACTTACTACTATGTCAAAAAATCTCTACCCCGAACTTTGGGTGTTCAATTTCATTATCACCAGGATTGGTATGATATTACATTATGGATCCCATATAACACGAGTTTGATCATTATAAAAAAACTACTAAGAAACGTTATCGAGGGCTAGTTTATAAGTTTTGTCGCTAATTATATAAATTGCTGTGTGTATTAATTCGAATAATTCATTGTCTTTTCTTAAGAATCGGGAGAGTTGTCAAACCTTAAATTTGCGTTGTGGAACTTCGAATTATCATTTCGTTAAATACGTGGGACCTTTGTTAAATTGCAGTCGAGTGCGTTTATATCGTAGACAAATGCTTTTCAATTACCTTAACCTACTACTCTGTTCAAAACTCTCTACCCCGAACTTTGGGTGTTCAATTTCAGTATGACCAGGATTGGATTGATATTTCATTATGAATCCCATATAACACGAGTTTGATCATTACTAAAAAACTACTAAGAAACGTTATCGATGGCTAGTTTATAAATTTTGTCGCTAACTATAAATTGTTCTATGTATTAATTCATATAATTCATTTTCTTTTCTTGAGACTCGGGAGAGTTGTCAATCCTTAATTTTGCTTTATGGAACTTCGAATTTATAATTTCATCAAATATGTGGGACCTGTGTTAAATTGCAGTCGAGTGGTTTTATATCGTAAACAAATGTTTTCAATTACCTTAACCTACTACTCTGTTCAAAACTCTCTACCCCGAACTTTGGGTTTGATCATTACTAAAAAACTATTAAGGAACGTTATCGAGGGCTAGTTTATAAATTTTGTCGCTAATTATAAATTGTTGTATGTATTAATTCATATAATCCATTATATTTTCTTAAGATTCGGGAGAGTTGTCAAACCTTAAATTTGCGTTGTGGAACTTCCAACTTATCATTTCGTCAAATACGTGGGACCTTTGTTAAATTGCAGTCGAGTGCGTTTATATCGTAGACAAATGCCTTTCAATTACCTTAACCTACTACTCTGTTCAAAACTCTCTACCCCGAACTTTGGGTGTTCAATTTTATTATGACCAGGATTGGTATGATATTACATTATGAATCCCATATAACACGAGTTTTATCATTACTAAAAAACTACTAAGGAACGTTATCAAGGGCTAGTTTATAAATGTTGTCGTTAATTATAAATTGTTGTATGTATTAATTCATATAATTGATTGTCTACTGTTAAGAATGGGAAGCGTTGTCAAACCTTAATTTTGCGTTATGGAACTTCGAATTTATAATTTCGTCAAATATGTGGGACCTTTGTTAAATTGCAGTCGAGTGCGTTTATATCGTAGACAAATGCCTTTCAATTACCTTAACCTACTACTGTGTTCAAAACTCTCTACCCCGAACTTTGGGTGTTCAATTTAAATATGACCAGAATTGGATTGATATTACATTATGAATCCCATATAACACGAGTTTGATCATTACTAAAAAACTACTAAAGAACGTTATCAAGGGCTAGTTTATAAATGTTGTCGTTAATTATAAATTGTTGTATGTATTAATTCATATAATTGATTGTCTACTGTTAAGACTGGGAAGCGTTGTCAAACCTTAACTTTGCGTTATGGAACTTCGAATTTATAATTTCGTCAAATATGTGGGACCTTTGTTAAATTGCAGTCGAGTGCGTTTATATCGTAGACAAATGCCTTTCTATTACCTTAACCTACTACTCTGTTCAAAACTCGCTACCCCGAACCTTGGGTATTCAATTTTATTATGATCTGGATTGAATTGATATTATATTATGAATCCCATATAACACGAGTTTGATTATTACTAAAAAACTACTAAGAAACGTTATTGAGGGCTAGTTTAGAAATTTTGTCGCTAATTATAAATTGTTGTATGTATTAATTCATATAATTCATTGTCTTTTCTTAAGACTCGGGAGAGCTGTCAAACCTTAATTTTGCGTTATGGAACTTCGAATTTATCATTTCGTCAAATATGTGGGACCTTTGTTAAATGGCAGTCGAGTGGTTTTATATCATAAACAAATGCTTTTCAATTACCTTAACCTACCAATATATGTAAAACGCTCTACCCCAAATTTTAAACTTTCAATTTCATTATGACCGGGATTGTATTGTTATAACAATATGAATGTGTATAACACGATTTTGTTGATCTATCAGAATTACAAACAAACGTTATCTTGGGCTAACTTATAAATTTCGTCGCTACTTATAAATTGTCTGTATGAATTCATATAATTCATTGTCTACTGTTAAGACACGAAAGGCTTGACAAACCTTAAATTTGCGTTATGGAACTTCGAATTTGTCATTTCGCCAAATATGTAAGACCTTTGTCAAATTGCAGTTGAGTGGGTTTATATCGTAAACAAATGCTTTTCAATTACCTTAACCTACTACTATTTTCAAAACTCTCTACCTCGAACTTTGGGTGTTCAATTTCATTATGACCTGGATTGAATTGATATTACATTATGAATCCCATATAACACGAGTTTGATCATTACTAAAAAACTACTAAGGAACGTTATCAAGGGCTAGTTTATAAATGTTGTCGTTAATTATAAATTGTTGTATGTATTAATTCATATAATTGATTGTCTACTGTTAAGACTGGGAAGCGTTGTCAAACCTTAATTTTGCGTTATGGAACTTCGAATTTATAATTTCGTCAAATATGTGGGACCTTTGTTAAATTGCAGTCGAGTGCGTTTATATCGTAGACAAATGCCTTTCTATTACCTTAACCTACTACTCTGTTCAAAACTCGCTACCCCGAACCTTGGGTGTTCAATTTTATTATGATCTGGATTGAATTGATATTATATTATGAATCCCATATAACACGAGTTTGATTATTACTAAAAAACTACTAAGAAACGTTATTGAGGGCTAGTTTATAAATTTTGTCGCTAATTATAAATTGTTGTATGTATTAATTCATATAATTCATTGTCTTTTCTTAAGACTCGGGACTCGGAACTTCGAATTTGTCATTTCGCCAAATATGTAAGACCTTTGTCAAATTGCAGTTGAGTGGGTTTATATCGTAAACAAATGCTTTTCAATTACCTTAACCTACTACTGTTTTCAAAACTCTCTACCTCGAACTTTGGGTGTTCAATTTCATTATGACCTGGATTGAATTGATATTACATTATGAATCCCATATAACACGAGTTTCATCATTATTAAGAAACTACTAAGAAACGTTATCGAGGGCTAGTTTATAAATTTTGTCGCTAATTATAAATTTCTGTATGTATTAATTCATATAATTCATTGTCTTTTCGTAAGAATCGGGAGAGTTGTCAAACCTTAATTTTGCGTTATGGAACTTCGAATTTATAATTTCGTCAAATATGTGGGACCTTTGTTAAATTGCAGTTGAGTGGTTTTATATCATAAACAAATGCTTTTCAATTACCTTAACCTACCAATATATGTAAAACGCTTTACCCCAAATTTTAAACCTTCAATTTCATTATGAACTGGATTGTATTGTTATAACAATATGAATGTGTATAACACGATTTTGTTGATCTATCAGAATTACAAACAAACGTTATCTTGGGCTAGCTTATAAATTTCGTGGCTACTTATAAATTGTCTGTATTAATTCATATAACTCATTGTCTACTGTTAAGACACGGAAGAGTACTAAGAAACGTTGTCAAACCTTAAATTTGCGTTGTGGAACTTCGAATTTATCATTTCGTCAAATATGTGTGACCTTTGTTAAATTGCAGTCGAGTGAATTTACATCGTAAACAAATGCTTTTCAATTACCTTAACCTACTACAATGTTCAAAACTCTCTACCCCGAACTTTGGGTGTTCAATTTCATTATAACCTGGATTGAATTGATATTACATTATGAATCCCATATAACACGAGTTTGATCATTACTAAAAAAACTACTAAGAAACGTTATTGAGGGCTAGTTTATAAATTTTTTCGCTAATTATAAATTGTTGTATGTATTAATTCATATAATTCATTGTCTTTTCTTAAGACTCGGGAGAGCTGTGAAACCTTAATTTTGTGTTATGGAACTTCGAACTAATAATTTCGTCAAATATGTGGGACAAATGCTTTTCAATTACCTTAACCACCAATATATGTAAAACGCTCTACCCCAAATTTTAAACTTTCCATTTCATTATGACCTGGATTGTATTGTTATAACAATATGAATGTGTATAACACGATTTTGTTGATCTATCAGAATTAGAAACAAACGTTATCTTGGGCTAGCTTATAAATTTCGTCGCTACTTATAAATTGTCTGTATTAATTCATATAATTCATTGTCTACTGTTAAGACACGGAAGAGTTGTCAAACCTTAAATTTGCGTTATGGAACTTCGAATTTATCATTTCGCCAAATATGTAAGACCTTTGTCAAATTGCAGTCGAGTGGGTTTATATCGTAAACAAATGCTTTTAAATTACCTTAACCTACTACAATGTTCAAAACTCTCTACCCCGAACTTTGGGTGTTCAATTTCATTATAACCTGGATTGAATTGGTATTACATTATGAATCCCATATAACACGAGTTTGATCATTACTAAAAAACTACTAAGAAACGTTATTGAGGGCTAGTTTATAAATATGGTCGCTAATTATAAATTGATGTCTGTATTAATTCATATAATTCATTGTATTTTCTTAAGACTCGGGAGAGTTGTGAAACCTTAAATTAGAGTTATGTAACTTCGAATTTATCATTGGTCAAATATGCGAGACCTTTGTCAAATTGCAGTCGAGAGGGTTTATATCGTAAACAAATGCTTTTCAATTATCTTAACGTACCACTATATGCAAAACGCTCTACGCGAAACTGTGCGTTTTCAATTTTATTATGACCTTGATTGGATTGATATTACATTATGAATCTATAAATAACACGATTTTCATCATTACTAAAAAACTACTAAGAAACGCTATCGAGGGCTAGTATATAAATTTCGTCCCTAATTATAAATTGTTGTCTGTATTACTTCATATAATTCATTGTCTTTTCTTAAGACCCGAAATAGTTGTCAAACCTTAAATTTGCGTTAAGAAACTTCGAATTTATAACTTCGTCAAATATGTGGGACCTTTGTTAAATTGCAATCGAGTGGTTTTATATCGTAAGCAGATGCTTTTCAATTACCTTAACCTACTATTATGATCAAATCTGTACGCCGAAGTTTGAGTTTTCAATTTTATTATAATCATAATTGGATTGATATTACATTATGAATCTATATAACACGACCTTGGTCAATACTAGAAAACTATTTAGAAACGTTAGATTGATATTACATTTTGAATCTATATAACACGACCTTGATCAATACTAGAAAACTATTTAGAAACGTTATCGAGGGCCAGTATAAATTTCGTCGCTAATTATAAATTGTGTTCTGTATTACTTCATATAATTCATTGTCTTTCCTTAAGACGCGGGACAGTTGTCCAACTTTAAATTTGCATTATGGAACTTCAAATTTATCATTTCGTCAAATATGTGGGACCTTTGTCAAATTGCAGTCGAGTGGGTTTACATCGCAAACAAATGCTTTTCAATTACCTTAACCTACTACAATGTTCAAAACTCTCTACCCCGAACTTTGGGTGTTCAATTTCATTATAACCTGGATTGAATTGATATTACATTATGAATCCCATATAACACGAGTTTGATCATTACTAAAAAAACTACTAAGAAACGTTATTGAGGGCTAGTTTATAAATTTTTTCGCTAATTATAAATTGTTGTATGTATTAATTCATATAATTCATTGTCTTTTCTTAAGACTCGGGAGAGCTGTGAAACCTTAATTTTGCGTTATGGAACTTCAAATTAATAATTTCGTCAAATATGTGGGACCTTTGTTAAATGGCAGTGGAGTGGTTTTATATCATAAACAAATGCTTTTCAATTACCTTAACCACCAATATATGTGAAACGCTCTACCCCAAATTTTAAACTTTCAATTTCATTATAACCTGGATTGTATTGTTATAACAATATGAATGTGTATAACACGATTTTGTTGATCTATCAGAATTACAAACAAACATTATCTTGGGCTAGCTTATAAATTTCGTCGCTACTTATAAATTGTCTGTATTAATTCATATAATTCATTGTCTACTGTTAAGACACGGAAGAGTTGTCAAACCTTAAATTTGCGTTATGGAACTTCGAATTTATCATTTCGCCAAATATGTAAGACCTTTGTCAAATTGCAGTCGAGTGGGTTTATATCGTAAACAAATGCTTTTCAATTACCTTAACCTACTACAATGTTCAAAACTCTCTACCCCGAACTATGGGTGTTCAATTTCATTATAACCTGGATTGAATTGGTATTACATTATGAATCCCATATAACACGAGTTTGATCATTACTAAAAAACTACTAAGAAACGTTATTGAGGGCTAGTTTATAAATATGGTCGCTAATTATAAATTGATGTCTGTATTAATTCATATAATTCATTGTATTTTCTTAAGACTCGGGAGAGTTGTGAAACCTTAAATTAGCGTTATGTAACTTCGAATTTATCATTGGTCAAATATGCGAGACCTTTGTCAAATTGCAGTCGAGAGGGTTTATATCGTAAACAAATGCTTTTCAATTATCTTAACGTACCACTATATGCAAAACGCTCTATGCGAAACGGTGGGTTTTCAATTTTATTATGACCTTGATTGGATTGATATTACATTATGAATCTATAAATAACACGATTTTCATCATTACTAAAAAACTACTAAGAAACGCTATCGAGGGCTAGTATATAAATTTCGTCCCTAATTATAAATTGTTGTCTGTATTACTTCATATAATTCATTGTCTTTTCTTAAGACCCGAAATAGTTGTCAAACCTTAAATTTGCGTTAAGAAACTTCGAATTTATAACTTCGTCAAATATGTGGGACCTTTGTTAAATTGCAATCGAGTGGTTTTATATCGTAAGCAGATGCTTTTCAATTACCTTCCCCTACTATTATGATCAAATCTGTACGCTGAAGTTTGAGTTTTCAATTTTATTATAATCATAATTGGATTGATATTACATTATGAATCTATATAACACGACCTTGGTCAATACTAGAAAACTATTTAGAAACGTTAGATTGATATTACATTTTGAATCTATATAACACGACCTTGATCAATACTAGAAAACTATTTAGAAACGTTATCGAGGGCCAGTATAAATTTCGTCGCTAATTATAAATTGTGTTCTGTATTACTTCATATAATTCATTGTCTTTCCTTAAGACGCGGGACAGTTGTCCAACTTTAAATTTGCATTATGGAACTTCGAATTTATCATTTCGTCAAATATGTGGGACCTTTGTCAAATTGCAGTCGAGTGGGTTTATATCGTAAACAAATGTTTTTCAATTACCTTAAACTACTACTATGTTCAAAACTCCCTACCCCGAACTTTGGGTGTTCAATTTCATTATGACCAGGATTGGATTGATAATACACTATGAATTTATATTACACGAGTTTGATTATTACTAAAAAATTACTAAGAAACATTATCGAGGGCTAGTTAATAGCTATTGTCGCAATTATAAATTGTTGTATGTATTAATTCATGTAATTCTTCGTTTTTTCTTAAGACGCGGGAGAGTTGTCAAACCTTAAATTAGCGTTATAGGACTTCGAATTTAACATTTGGTCAAATATACGAGACCTTTGTCAAATTGCAGTCGAGAGTGTTTATATCGTCAACAAATGCTTTTCAATTACCTTAACCTACCAATATATTCAAATCGCTGAACTCCAAACTTTAACCTTTCAGTTTCATTATGACGTGAATTGTATTGTTATTGCAATATGAATGTATATAACACGCCTTTGATGATTTATCAAAAATACCAAAAAACGTTATCGTGGTTGAGTTTACAAAATTTGGTCGCTAATTATAAATTGTGTTCTGTATTACTTCCTATAATTCATTGTCTTTTCTTAAGAGTCGGGAGAGTTGTCAAACCTTAAATTTGCGTTATGGAACTTCGAATTTATCATTTCGTCAAATATGTGGGACCTTTGTCAAATTGCAGTCGAGTGGATTTATATCGTAAACAAATGCGTTTCAATTACCTTAACCTACTACTATGTTCAAAACTCTCTACCCTGAACTTTGGGTTTTCAATTTTATTATGACCAGGATTGGATTTATATTACATTATGAATCCCATATAAAAGAAGTTTGACCATTACTAAAAAACCACTAAGAAACGTTATCGAGGGCTAGTTTATAATTTTTTTCGCTAATTATAATTTGTTGTGGTATTAATTCATATAATCCATTGTCTTTTCTTAAGACTCGGGAGAGTTGTCAAACCTTAATATTAAGTTATGGAACTTCGAATATATAATTTCGTCAAATATGTGGGTCCTTTGTTAAATTGCAGTCGAGTGTGAAACCTTAAATTTGCGTTGTGGAACGTCGAATTTATCATTTCGTCAAATATGCAAGACCTTCGCCAAATTGCAGTTTAAAGGGTTTATATCGTCAACAAATGCTTTTCAATTACCTTAACCTACCAATATATTCAAATCGCTCAACTCCAAACTTTAAGCTTTCAATTTCATTATGACCTGGTTTGTATTGTTATTGCGATATGAGTGTATATAACACGCCTTTGATGATTTATCAAAACTACAAAAAAACGTTATTGTGGGCTAGTTAACAAAATTTGGTGGCTAATTATAAATTGTTGTCTGTATTAATTCATATAATTCATTGTCTTTTCTTAAGACTCGGGAGAGTTGTCAAACCTTAAATTTGCTTTGTGAAACTTCGAATTTATCATTTCGTCAAATATGTGGGACCTTTGTCAAATTGCATTCGAGTGGGTTTATATCGTAAACAAATGTTGTTCAATTACCTTAACCTACTACTATGTTCAAAACTCTCTACCCTGAACTTTGGGTTTTCAATTTCATTATGACCTGCATAGAATTGATTATACATTATGAATCTATATAACACGACCTTGATAAATTCTAAAAAACTATTAAGAAACGTTATCGAGGGCTAGCTTAAAAATTTCGTCGCTATTTATAAATTGTCTGTATTACTTCATATAATTCATTGTCTTTTCTTAAGACTCGGGAAAGTTGTCAAACCTTAAATTTGCGTTGTGGAACTTCGAATTTATCATTTCGTCAAGTATGTGGGACGTTTGTCAAATTGCAGTCGAGTGAGTTTATATCGTAAAAAAATGCTTTTCAATTACCTTAACCTACTACTATGTTCAAAACTCTCTACCCCGAACTTTAGGTGTTCAATTTCATTATGACCAGGATTGGATTGATATTACATTATGAATCCCATATAACACGAGTTTGGTCATTACTAAAAAACTACTAAGAAACGTTATGGAGAGCTAGTTTATAAATTTGGTCGCTGATTATAAATTGTTGTATGTATTAATTCATATAATTCAATGACTTTTCTTAAGACTCAAGAGAGTTGTCAAACCTTAGTTTTGCGTTATGGAACTTCGAATTTATCATTTCGTCAAATATGTTGGACTTTTGTCAAATTGCAGTCGAGTGGGTTTATATCGTAAACAAATGCTTTTCCATTACCTTAACCTACCAATATATATAAAACGCTCTACCCCAAACTTTAAACTTTCAATTTCATTATCAGCTGGATTGTATTGTTATAACAATATGAAGGTATATAACATGATTTTGTTAATTTATCAGAATTACAAACAAACGTTATATTGGGCTAGCCTATAAATTTTGTCGCTAATTATAAATTGTCTGTATTCATTCATATAATTCATTGTATTTTCTTATGATTGGGAGAGCTGTGAAACCTTAAATTAGCGTAATGGGACTTCGAATTTATCATTTGGTCAAATATGCGAGACCTTTGTCAAATTGCAGTCGAGGTTTATATCGTCAACAAATGCTTTTCAATTACCTTAACCTACCACTATACGCAAAACGCTCTACGCCAAACTGTGGGTTTTCAATTCCATTATGACCTCGATTGGATTGATATTACGAGTCTACATATAACACGATTTTCATCATTACTAAAAAACTACTAAGAAACGTTATCGAGGGCTAGTATATAAATTTCTCCCCTAATTATAAATTGTCTGTATTAATTCATGTAATTCATTGTCTTTTATTAAGACCCGAAACAGTTGTCAAACTTTAAATTTGGGTTATGGACTTCGAATTTATAACTTCGTCAACTATGTGGGACCTTTGTTAAATTGCAGTAGAGTGGTTTTATATCGTAAAAAATTGCTTTTCAATTACCTTAACCTAGTACTATGTTCAAAGCCCTACCCCGAACTTTGGGTTTTAAATTTTATTATGTCCTGGATTGGATTGATAATACACTATGAATCTATATTACATGAGTTGGATCATTACTAAAAAACTACTAAGAAACATTATCGAGGGCTAGTCAATAGATATTGTCGCTAATTATAAATTGTTGTATGTATTAATTCATATAATAATATAACTCGGGAGAGATGTCAAACCTTAAATTTGCTTTATGGAACTTCGAATTTATCATTTCGTCAAATGTAAGAACTTTGTCAAATTGCAATCGAGTGGGTTTATATCGTAAACAAATGCTTTTCAATTACCTTAGCCTACCACTATATGCAAAACGCTCTACGCCAAACTGTGGGTTTTCAATTTCATTATGACCTTAATTTGATTGATATTACGAGTCTATATATAACACGATTTTCATTTTTACTAAAAAACTACTAAGAAATGCTATCGAGGGCTAGTATATAAATTTCGTCCCTAATTATAAATTGTTGTCTGTATTAATTCATATAATTCATTGTCTTTTCTTAAGACTCGAAATAGTAGTCAAACTTTAAATTTGGGTTATAGAACTTCGAACTTATAATTTCGTCAAATAAATTGTTAAATTGCAGGAGCGGTTTAATATCGTAAACAAATGCTTTTAAAATACCTTAACCTAGTAGTATGTTCAAAACTCTCTACCCCGAACTTTGGGTTTTCAATTTCATTATGGACTGGATTGGATTGATATTACATTATGAATCTATATAACACGACTTTGATCAGTGCTAAAACTATTAAGAAACGTTATCGAGGTCTAGCTTATAAATTTCGTCGCTAATTATATATTGTCTGTATGATTTCATATAATTCATTGTTTATTATTAAGACTCGGAAGAGTTGTCAAACCTTAAATTTGCATTATTTTACTTCTAATTTATAATTTCGTCAAATATGTGGGACCTTTGTTAAATTGCAGTCGAGTTGCTTTATATCGTAAACAAATGCTTTTCAATTACCTTAAACTAGTACTATGTTCAAAACTCTACTACGAACTTTGGGTTTTCAATTTCATTATGATCTGGACTGGATTGATATTACATTATGAATCTATATAACACGATTTTGATCATTACTAAAAAACTACAAAGAAACGTTATCGAGGGCTAGTTTATAAATTTCGTCGCTAATTATTAATTATCTGTATTAATTTATACAATTCATTGTCTATGGTTAAGACTTGGAGGAGTTGTCAAACCTTAAATTTGCGTTATGGAACTTGGAATTTATAATTTGGTCGAATATGTAGGACCTTTGTTAAATTACAGTCGAGTGGTATTATATCATAAACAAATACTTTTCAATAACCTTAACCTAGTACTATGTTCAAACCGCTCTACCCCGAACTTTGCGTTTTCAATTCATTATGTCCTGGATTGGATTGATATTACATTATGAATCTATATACCACGACTTGGATCATTACTAAAAAACTACAAAGAAACGTTATCGAGGGCTAGTTTATAAATTTCGTCACTAGTTATAAATTGTTGTCTGTATTCATTCATATAATTCATTGTCCCTTCTTAAGACTCGGGAGAGTTGTAAAACCTAAAATTTGCGTTATAGAACTTCGAATTTAAAATCTCATCAATTATGTCTGACTTTTGTCAGATAAATAATGTAGCTTTTGCATCATTATTGGGTATTACACGCTTAGAAAACAAAATACCTTTTAAGTGGTATATTCGCAATTATTGTACCATAAAATCAATATATTTCAACATCTTGTCATAATTATGTACCTGTGTCAGATCGATTTGGTATTACACCCCTATAAAACAAAATACATACCTTTTAAATGCAATATGCAGCATTATTTTACCACTAAATTATCAGTATATTTCACCATCTTAACGTAATCATCTACATTTTTCACATTTATTTCGTATTGTACCCCTATTAAACATTAATACCTTTTACACAAAATTTTCACCATAATTTTACTATAAAATTCTTAGTATATCTTACCATCTTGTCATAAAACATGTACCATTTTTATAATTATTGGACATTATACCTTTATAAAATACCTACATCCCTCTAAAACTTCCTATAAAACATATCACATTTTATATATAAATTGCACCATGATTTTACCATCTACAGTATATTTTACCATCGTGTCGTAAACCATGTACCTTTTTCATCATTATAGAGTATTACACCCTTATACAACACAATACCTTTGAAATGCAATATTAACCATTATTGTACCACCAAATCACTATTATCTCACCATCTTGTCATAATCAGTTATATTTTTCATATATATTTCATATTATACCCCTATAAACAATAACTGTTACACTCATTTTCACCATTATTTTTCCTTAAGTTAACCATATTTTACCATCTTCTCATAAACAATGTACATTTTTTATAATTATTTGGTATTACATTATATAAAGCAATACCTTTTAAATGAAATATTCACCATTATAGTATTACCAAATTATCGATGTGTTTTACAATTTGCATATTTATTTTGTATTGCACCCCTATAAAAACTATAAAATATAATACCGTTTACACACATTTTCACCATGATTTTACCATCAAATTATCAGCATATTATACCATCTTCTCATAAACAATGTACATTTTTCATAATTACTTGGTATTATACCATTACATAAAACACCTTTCAGGTCAGTGGAATATTCACCATTGTTCTATCACTAAACTATCAGTATATTTTACAAATTGTCGCAATCATTTAGATTTTTCATATTTATTATGCATTGCACCCATATAAAAAATCCTATAAAATATAATACCTTTTACACAATTTTTCACCATGATTTTACCATCAAATTATCAGCATATTATACCATCTTCTCATAAACAATGTACATTTTTCATAATTATTTGGTATTATACTATTACATAAAACACCTTTTAAATGGAATATTCACCATTGTTCTATAACCAAATTATTTGGTATTACACCCCTATAAAAATTCATATGTATAAAACCATTCCTGTATGTAAATTTTACCATTAAATTTCATTTCATATTTAGTAGGTATTACACTTCTATAAAAGTTACTATAAAGCCTAATATCCTTTATATGTAATTTGCATCATTATTTTGCTATCAAATTGTTTGGTGAACTTTTAGTATACTTGTACTTTTAATTGTCTTGTCATAGTAACAGCCATGAAAATTGTTTCATCTTTTATTATACCTCAAGAAAATTCTAGAAAATATAGGTGTCTCTAGATCTATATCTATTCATTTCACCACGTATAATAAATACCGTTGTTTTCACCACTATGAATTTGTATTAAACATACCTATTGTCCTACGTTTTCTTTGAATAAGATTTGTTTTCTATTTGTTAATGGTATGCTTTATTGGGTGGGTGCTAGCTGGTTTAATAATTATTGTTTAAATATTTCGTCGATTTTACTGTGAAGTGGCCACTTTATTATTTTAACGCTAATTTTAATTTCGAAGGTCTAGAGAAATCCTACTAAGGTTAGTGCAAATAAAAATTCTAATAAACGTAACGACAAATCAAGACTTAATACTATTATTGGTACTTACTTTCCCCCAGAATTGATATAATCTTCTTACTGCAAGCTATATTCACTATTCAGATTTTGCTTTATTAATAAACGATATTTTTTCACTAAAGTGTAATGAGATAATGGTTTGCTAATGCAATTTGCAGTCCAAGTTAAACCTGTGTTTTCATTCTTCTGCTTAATTTTTACTAAGAACACGCTCTACTAAAACTTTTGAGTTTTTATGCAAATCTGCATTCGAATATTGATAGAACTTCTTGAGTTCTGATGCCAAAACTGCATTGGAAAATTGATAAACACTACGTTCAACTGAACTGAGCTGCACTAATTTTGAGCTTTACGGGCCATTATCAGAAATTTACTACATCATAATAAGTTTTTACTACATGAGAATAAGTTTATTTTATTGATTATTACTTGGTTTCTTTACAAACGCCAAATTGTCAATATGCTCCTAATTAAACTAAGTACCTCAAGCTGCAGCTGAAATAAACAAGTAAATTCAAATGGGCCGAGGCCCACTAACAGTGAATGGACAGGAAACTAAAATACAAGCTTTGCATATATGCACATCACTATATAGATCAGATTAGAAGTCCTCGTATTCGTTAAACGTAACACGGGAAACAGCGGGGCCCTGTTTGGGAGGGAAAAGAACCACGGCGCAGTCTGTCCTTTTCCTAATTTACTCCATCTACGCCACGCATGTCGAATTATTCTAGAAAGTTGCAATGAGTCATGGAAATCTGAGGGTGTGCGAGACACCCGGGTAAGGCGAACAGTAAGCTACTTCAAACCTCCAAATATAAAAATTAACCCGCTGCGTCCCCAAGAAACCGGTGCGCTGCCGCACCCTGGCGGCCATTTTGATTATTAGCAGCTTGACGTGGCGACCGATTACAGCATATGGTGAAATACTCTGTAAATTAATTAACATTTCACACGAGAATTTGGGGCCAGTTGGGTTTAAAATGCGTACTCTCCACTCTCACACAAGTTACATTCATCCAAATTAAATCAGAAACTCGCTGGCTACAATTACGATTGAAATAAACCGCTCCGCAGAGAAGCGTAGATAGTTTAAACAAACAGAAACGGTAACAAAACCCTGATACAAATCCTGTTTTCGCGAAGTCCTCTTGCACCCCGGAGGCCCCTGTAGGATCTTCTTGCTTGAAGCACAACACTGTCGTACGTACGAGTTCACTAACAATTGACTACGCCGCCCCAGGGGCGAATTTTGCTTTTATAGCGAACTCCCTTCCAACCGTTTTAGAATTGCGCAGCACCTACGTCCTTCCCCGCGAGCAGCGGCCAGCGATCGTTACAATTTCTCACACGCTATAAATTGAGTACACGTCAGCAGCGCCCGTCGCGCTCGCTCTGGAATTGTTTGAACCGGAAGGAGCGGTGCCGTGAAGCAAATCTTTAAAAGCGGCGAGTTTCGCTTGTTATTGACTACGTGCAGGCTGGCAAGTATTGTTCTGGAATATTCCAGATCTAGACTGGTCCTCTTTCTAGGGGTAGGTTTTTCCGTGAAGGCAGCTGTATGAATTATGAATATGAAACTAGTTTTAGCTGAATCACCAGCTCTGAATTTCACCATATTGGGACAATAGTGAAACATATGCACGTCGCATTTCGCAATGTTTATATTTACGGCCACCTATGATTCACAATTAAGCTGTTGCTATGCTAATAAAAGGTTGTTTGGCGCCTGTTATCAATTTGCTTGTATCAAAACATAAATACAATTAGACAAGTTATGCAAAAAGGAATCTACTCCAAAAGTTAGGTTTTATGTAATTAAGCTTGAACGTTTCTAACGTACCTATAATTAAATCCCCATAAAATTAGAAAGACAATCTTATCTGCTAATAGGATATGTTTACATTATTTCTTATTTTATTGCTGTTAAAAAAAACTGGCGCTTGATTTCTTCTTAAGTAAATACAAAACAAACATAATAGTTATTTGATAAACATGTTTTTCGCATTTTGTATAATAATGTAATATTTTACTAGATTCAAAATCGTTTAATAAAGTGGCACTTTGGTGCATATGAATGTCACTTTACTATACAGGGTGTTAATTAAGTACGTAGACAAACGTTAAGGGGTGATTCCTTGGTCAATTCTAAGATAAAAAGTTCGGAACAACATAGGGCCTAAACGGCTTCGTTTTCAAAATACGTTGAAGTTTAAACCAAAAAATTTTTTTTTTAATTTTGAAAACGGCTGGAGGTACTCTAATGAAACTTGGTGTAGGTTAGTATTTCATAAAGTGACATTGTTCGGTCAAAATAAATTTAATTATCTCCATCAGTGGCGTACACGAGGCCACCTCAGTTACCTTATTTTAGAAAAATCTGGTACGTCACTGTTTTTTAGCCAAAAGTTTTGTAGCTATTGTAAGATTGTTTGTTATTAAACAATATTTTTTAAAACTTCTTTAAGCTGTATTTTGAAAACAAAGCCTTTTAGATCCCATTAAAGTCCAATGAACGAAATTGCTGTTACAGATTTTTCCGTTTTTCTCGAAAAAGGTTTATTCTATCAAAAAAATAAAAGATACATCTTTTGTACATTCTCAATGGATGAAGCTAAAAAACTTGTCGTGTTTGCTAAAACACAGTGGCCTACCAGATTTTTCTAAAATAAGGTAACTGAGGTGGCCTCGATGCACGTCTGTGGTGGAAATAAATTAAATTTATTTTGACCAAACAATTCCACTTTATGAAAGACTATCATACACCAAGTTTCAGTAGAATACCCTTAGGCGTTTTCCAGATTTTTGAAAAATTTTTTTTTTTTTTAAACTTCAACACCCTGTATCTTGAAAGCGAAGCCGTTTATAAACCGTTCAATAGTTATTTGCCAGATAGGGGGCCATGTTAGGGTGATGAATTTCACCCTGTAAATATGCTGTCAGTCATTAAGAAAAGTTAGGTTATGCCCATTTTATAAAAAATGATAATTTTATGTTAATGTACAAAACGTGGTTGCCAGATTTGGTTTTGGATTTTGTGCCACTTTTATTATTGGTTAAGATAAATTTCATGAAAGACAACTTGCTGATTCTGAATACGTGTCATACATGTCGGAGGTACACTTTGAAAGAGCTTCAAGCCATAAATTCTTAACCTTATCCTTGGATGAAAGCTGAGAATTTATATGCTTGTTGTAGTAAGTTTTACAGAACTCCCATGTCATTTCAATAGGATTGTATTGACAATGGTACGGAGGTAATCTAAGAACCTCATGACCATTCTCTTTCCAAAATTCGTCAGTCACGTAACGTTTGTTATTGTCTTTCCTAAAAGGTTGAATTAAACTCCAAAGATGTTTTTTTGTAATTTTGCCCTGAATTTTGACATTGTGTTTAATCAACCAATTCTGCATCTGATCCTTCTTCCAATTAAGTGAGGGTAACTTTTCCAACTGCATCGAATGGTACGGTGCATTGTCCAAGATTACCACACATTTACCAGGAATTTTATTCAGAGCAGGAAGTAACTGATTAACCACCCAATTTTGAAAAATCTCCCCGTTCATGGTTTTGTGATAATCCCTATCGTTATTAGTTGAAGATAAGAATAGATCACACACTTCCAAAAACCCAAATTTAGTTCCCGCATGCAAAACAGTAAAGCGTTTTCCCTCCGATTTAATTTTAGACGGATTCCTTTTAATTTCAGAATCGTGTACCCATTGTCGGACGCTAGATCCATTTTGATAAATCCAGGTTTCGTCTAGGTACACGAATGTTATATTTTCACTACAATTTTGGTATTGCAAGAATTTTCTCAAATAAGTAATTTTGGATGCAACAACATGTTTCTGTTCACATAGAATTTTACGTCCGTTTACATGTTTGTATTTATAACACATTGATTTTAGAATATTATATAAAGTCGTTTTCCCCTTATCGAAATCGAAATTTTCACGCACGTCTTTTAATAGTCTAGCCAAAGTAAAGTGCTCATTTTTCAAGTGATAATTCCAAATCTGTCGTTGCAAATCTTCCCGAAATGCAAAATTTTTATAGTAGGTATCATTTTTAGGTCGTGGGCCAAAAGGTTTAATTTCAAAATTGTCCCGCCCAATAATACTTCTTATAGTTCTTTCGGACACCTAAAACAGTACAAAGCCCAAAATTAAAGCAACAGTTAAGTTTTATGCATAAATACTTGCACCCCAAATATCAGTAAGCCGGGCAAGGATTTCAGTTTCAGTAAGATCTGGCCTGTCGGTTTTATAATGCCTGTAGGCCTTTGTAATTTTCAGTTTTGTGTCACCTTTAATTACTTTTGGCATATTGCTCTAGTATTACAATTTTGACAGATAAGTATCCATAACGCTGATGTCCATACATATTATGCCTAGTGGCAAACAAAGTATGAAAGCACTGGCAACATTGCACGTTTAACCTCAAAATATCAAATTAGACACTTTCCTGAGCCTCCTGTACATAACAGCTGATTCTGACAAAGTGTCAGAAAGAGATTCTAGGGAGTTTTAATTTTCTTAAACATAAAAACAAAATTCCATGTCTACACTGTAATTTTTAAAGGTTGAAAAAAGGTATAAATGAAATTGAGATGTATTTTAACTTGCCTTCAGAGGTATAACACTTATTCGGAGGTGTATTAGAATGCCTTAACACACCTCCAACTAGCTCAACGGGGCGGTGGTAAAAATGGCGGCAGTCGAAGGAGGAAAGGGGGCGTTACCCTCTGCTAAACAGTTGATTAATCGGAGAACAATTTATTATAGTTATTATTTTGTACAGATTAACTTAAAACTAGAGAATATATACATATAACCCCGAAAAAGAAGATGGCGGATTGGTGTCCGTGGTCGGATGCTGTGGGGTTTCTCCGGAGGTGGCGGCTGAAGGGTGTAGCGTCCTAAGAGCGGCGAGGGCTGCAGGAGCGGGCGCTTATCTTCTTCTCGGGGACGGCGGATGAAGTGGCTCGGCGCTCTGGGAACGCGTAGGCGGCAGGCGCGGGCGTTGTTCGTCCTCTCGGGGGCGGCGGCTGAAGTGGCTCGACGTCCTAGGGATGCGTAGACAGTAGGTGCGGGCGATGATCGTCCTCTTGGGGGCGGCGGCTGACGTGGCTCGACGTCCTGGAAACGCGTAGGCGGCAGGCGCGGGCGTTGTTCGTCCTCTCGGGGGCGGCGGCTGAAGTGGCTCGACGTCCTAGGGATGCGTAGACAGTAGGTGCGGGCGATGATCGTCCTCTTGGGGGCGGCGGCTGAAGTGGCTCGACGTCCTGGAAACGCGTAGGCGGCGGGTGCCAACGATGACTGTCCTCTCGGGGGCGGCGGCTGAAGTGGCTCAGCGTCCGGCTGGTGGAATCCTTCGGAGGCGGTAGCTGAAGGGCGCGGCGTCCTAGAAGAGGCGGGGGCGGCAGGAACGGGCGCTTGTCTTCTTTTCGGGGGCGGCGGCTGAAGTGGCTCGACGTCCGGCTGGTGAGATCCTTCGAAGGCGGCGGCTGAAGGGCGCAGCGTCCTAGAAGCGGCTGGGGCTGCAGGAGCGGGCGCTTGTCTTCCTCTCGGGGGCGGCGGCTGAAGTGGCTCGACGTCCAAGTTCCTCGAAGACGGCAGGCGGCTGAGTCCAGCGGAGACGGCGGTGCTAAGTCCAACGAAGGTGATATGCTCTAAGTCCAGCATGGGCGAGAGCTCCGTGAACGGCAGAGTCCAGAAGGGGCAGCTTTCCTGAATCGCCAGAGTCCAAATAGGCAGCTAGTCTGGGAGCAGCAGAGTCCAGAGAGGCGGCTAGTCCGTGAGCGGCAGTCCAAGCTAGGCAGCTTCCTTCGAGGTTGGCTGGAACTCCTGGAGGTGGCTGTTGATCCTTGGATGGCTGCTTGTTCGACCCGCCGAGGC
This sequence comes from Agriotes lineatus, assembly GCA_940337035.1. Taxonomy (NCBI): domain Eukaryota; kingdom Metazoa; phylum Arthropoda; class Insecta; order Coleoptera; family Elateridae; genus Agriotes; species Agriotes lineatus. Next base: position 42,802 of record CALNHX010006137.1, read on the forward strand.
AGAGTGAGTTCCTAAGGCCAGGGTTTCTCTATTTAAAGGGCCTGAACCCCGGGGTAGCTGCCTCCCTCGATGCTTATTGGCCCGTGGCGTGAAGACAGATTTCTGGGGGCATTCATTTAGGCAATTGTGCAAGGCGTCATGCTAATTTCCCGGCGCGTCTAATTAGCGGTTTGATTTTAGCTGCATCGTCTTGCCGGACAAAAAACTTAAATTTTGATACCCAACACGGCCTGATTGGGATAAATATAACTCGCCGCTTAATTACTCCGCGGCGACTGTGTAATTTCCAAACGTATTTCCCTCCGCGGCCTGCTCATTCGCCAGATTCTGGGCTGGGCTGCCGTCCGTCGGCTTCCTTGTAAATATTGCGCAACCTTCGATTCCCAACACTTAGAGTTCAATTATTTGTACAGCCTTAATTAAAATAGATATTGCTATTTCTGAATATTCACTATTTTACCCTTGGCGCCTTTAAGGCTGATTTTGGCGATTGAAAAGCGTGCGGCCGTTAGGGCGATTGGGCTCCGGCCTTTTCAAGCCTTCATTATTCCGGCCAGTTAATTTATGGCCCCTGGTGATCGGTGTTTTGTACCTCCGTCGTCGTGGACCTGTTGACCATGCTTGCCTTCCCGAGTTCCGTGAATTATTTAGCTTAAGCTTTTGTTTCCCTGCTCTATGGGATTTTTTGAGTAGTTTGTTCTGACGTTTTTGAAGGAGTCAACTGCTTGAGTTTTTAATGGACTTGTTTTATTACTTCCGTCCGCGCGCAAAGAGGAAACCCGGCTTTGTCCGGTTAAGGGCATCTTCAGCTTTGTTACACTGGATACGGCGACTGCAGGGGTTCGAGAAATTTGTCATCTGTGCTTGTTATTTTAGAAATTATCAGCTCGCGTCAAACGGACTTCCGAACTCCCGTTTAACGGCGGTCGCTTGTCATAGAAAGGCGAGGCCCGAGAACGTTCGTTTCTTTAAGCTTTAGGGGCAATTTATGGCCCCCTCATAATTTTAACATCGATGCGAGTGTTTATGTGCCGGCTTAATTTTTAAATTCCGGCTGACGATCGTATCAGCCTTAAGGTATTTATTCCACCGTTTCAACCTCTTTTGGTTAGTAAGGTATTTTGGCATACTTCAAGATTGTAAGAAAGGTATAATGATATAGCTTTTCCAGTTTTGCATTATACCTTGAGGTATCTTTAGGGTTTTCTACGTCAAGGTACAATTATCTACCTTACGGTATAATTTTATTGGTTTCTGCGAGGTAGAAAGTTTTGCTTCAAGGTGGTAACAAAGGTATAATAATAGCCTTGTAAGTTTTGCATTATACCTTTAGGTATCTTTAGGGTTTTCTATGTCAAGGTACAATTATCTACCTTACGGTATAATTTTATTGGTCTCTGCGAGGTAGAAAGTTTTGCTTCCAGGTGGTAAAAAGGTATAATAATAGCCTTGTAAGTTTTGTATTATACTTTGAGCTATCTTTAGGGTTTTCTATGTCAAGGTACAATTATCTACCTTACGGTATAATTTTATTGGTCTCTGCGAGCTAGAAAGTTTTGCTTCCAGGTGGTAAAAAGGTATAATAATAGCCTTGTAAGTTTTGTATTATACTTTGAGCTATCTTTAGGGTTTTCTATGTTAAGGTACAATTATCTACCTTACGGTATAATTTTATTGGTTTCTGCGAGCTAGAAAGTTTTGCTTCAAGGTGGTAACAAAGGTATAATAATAGCCTTATAAGGTTTGTATTATACTTTATCTACTCCGGTGGGATAAGTAACTCATTGCGTCACTCATTTGACACTATTTCAGTTAGGTAATGAAGCTCATTACACCACTCAGTTATGTAATGGTTTCATTACGCAACTGAGTTGTGTAATGACTTCATTACCTAATTGTAATAGTGTCAAATGAATGACATAATGACATTTGCCAACTAAAATATTTTTGAAAATGACAGATCTGACATTTCTCTTAATGCACTTTTCTCAATTTTAGGCAGTCGTAGATAAAATTTTGTACAATACATGTGTGATAATGCATCATTAATATACTTGTGTGTTTACATAACTCGTGCTACGCACTCGTTTGCAACTTACACACACGTATATTAATGATGCTGTTATCCCATTGTATAGTAAATAACTATTAAGGTTCCTTTAGAGTTTACTATCAAGGTATCATTTTTCACCTTACCGTTTGCTTTTATTGGTTTTTGTGAGGTTGAAAGTTATACTTCAAGGTGGTCAGAAAGGTATTGTTACGTTCTTAACGTTCGGGCTATTCAAAATTATACGACAAACATGGATTCAAATATTTATTTACACAATGAATTATTACGATTATTGTTATTTACAAACACACGAGAGAATTATCAAGCAGATTACAAATTACTTTTAAACTACGGCACTATTTCTAACAACTATTATTATTTATTTATATCACTCTTAAACACTAACGATGTATTTCTATTTATCTGGTGGTCTATTTATTTATTTCACGCGTTTTATTTATCTGGGAGCTCGCCGCTCTGATGTTGAATTCGAACTGAACTACAGGTCTGAAGGCCGCGTATTTATATTTCACTGGGGAGATTCCAGAATCCTCGCGAATGCACTCCGGCATTCGCAGGTGTTGTTCTCGTAAGCGAGCGTGAGTCATTCAGTACACCTGGTTCTAGGGCGCTTCCCGAGCATTCGACCGCTGTGACTCATATTTCTGCAGCCGCCTCGAGAAGCTCTGGAACGCTCGCGTATTAATCGCCAAGGCTGCTGACTCATCCATCCCTCGGCCCTCAGGATCGTAACACTGCCCCCGCCTTAGGTCGTTCTGTCCCAGAACGAGTTGCGTCGGGTGCCTGTCACTCGCTCTTGTGGGGATTCGATGACGGTACTTACAGGCGGTGCCTTTCTTGCACACTGACTGGTTGAAGAAGTAGCAGTCCACCGTGGGCTCAATGCTTCGCGCCGGGCTGCAACAGCAGACCTCGATCTGGATGCCGGTCTGGTCGAAGACTACTTCCAGCATGCTGCGTACGACCCTCCAGTCCAACGAATCCAGGCCGCATGCTAATTTCGGCATCGCTAACCGGGTTTCGCCGTTCTTCACCATCTGCTCCTTAAGGTCCAAAAGAGCAGACCAGAGTTCCTGGTAACTAGGTTTTTCGTGAGACAACCTTTTCGTCACCAGGTAATAAATGGAGCTGTTGCCTTCCTTCAGCTGCAAGGTTCTGCCAACCTGAGGTGCCTGCTCTCGCAGCTGGTTTAACCGGCCAAACTGCTCCCGGAAGGCAGCAGCGATCCCCCTAGACATCCGGAGGTCCTGGGCGACGCAGTGTGCCAGGGAATACTGCCGCAGGGTGTCGAACAGGTCACGCTGCACCTCTGTAGTAACTCCGAATCGCGCAGTCTTCGTACCCCCATAAGCGGCCATAAACTCCTGGAAGGAGGTTCCTCCGGTCCCTAGTCGTCTCAGGGGTTGTTCCGTGACAGCCTCCACTTCCTCATTCGTTCCGGCATATGGGGCCAACCGATTGAAGTGCACCACCCTGCACTTTCCTCGAGGAGGTTTCTGGATTCGGTATACCACGTCATTCAGTCGAGCAACTACAGTGTAGGGGCCTTCCCAGTTTCTTTGGAGCTTGGGGGAGAGGCCACGACGCCTCTGGGGGTTATGAAGCCATACCAAATCGCCAGGCTGGAAACCACCGGCCTCAGCGCGGGCATCATATCGGTCCTTCATTCGGTCGCTGGCACCCTGAATGTTTCGGCGTACGGCGTCGTGGATCTCTTCCATCCTCTTCTTCAGGTTCCCCACGTAGTCCTCGCCGGCCGTTTCTTCGCCAGGCTTTCTTCCAAACTTGAGGTCACATGGCAATCGCAGCTCGCGCCCAAAGAGTACCGTGGCTGGGGTGTGGTTGGTTGTCTCTTGTACTGCCGATCGGTAGGCCATTAGGAAGAGGTGAATGTACTGGTCCCAGTCACGCTGATGTTCGGAAACCACCTTGGACAGATGCTTCCCCATGGTTCGGTTCATCCTTTCCACCATGCCGTCCGATTGAGGATGGAGGGCAGTGGTCCGGGTCTTGTGTATCCCCAGCAGCTTGCAAACGTTCTGGAACAGTCCAGACTCGAAATTCCGGCCCTGGTCGGAATGTAATTCCAGGGGGACTCCAAAACGGCTGAAGCACTCCTTCACTAGAACATCAGCTACAGTACCGGCCTCTTGATTCGGAAGGGCATATGCTTCAGGCCACTTGGTGAAGTAGTCCATGCACATCAAGATGTATTTATTTCCCGCTTCGGTTTCGGGGAATGGTCCAGCGATGTCGATGGCTATCTTCTCGAACGGACTACCGACGTTGTACTGCCGCATCGGAGCTCTACGTCTACCAACCGGTCCGTTTCCTGTAGCGCAGGCTTCGCACCTCCGGCACCACTCTCGGACATCATCTTTGCAACTCGCCCAGTAGAACCGGTCTCGGACCTTCTGCAACGTCTTCTTCAATCCAAAGTGTCCCCCAGAGGAGCCATCATGCAGGTGACGCAGAACCTCGGCCACTCTACTCCTTGGAACCATCAATTGTGATCTCGTTGCCCTACCATCCTCGTCTTCCAAGATTCTAGTCAAGACGTTGTTCTCGAGCTGCAAGGAGTCCCATTGCGCCCAATAGGTCTTCACCGTTGGGTTGGTGGCGGAGACCTCCTGCCAGGTAGGTCGACGGCCATCTCGCTTCCAGGCTATAACTGTGCCTAAGTCGGGGTCGTTCTCCTGGCTGTTCTGCAACTCGTCTAGCTCCCACGAGTCGTCGACCACAGTGGTACGATTGATGGGTACCGCACGACTCTCCAGTCTCGAACAGTGGCTGCAGTCCGCAGCGCAGGGCCTCCTGGACAACGCATCGGCGTTGCGGTGGGCTGTGCCAGGTCGATGGTTTATTTCAAAGTCGTACTCTTGTAGGCGCTCGATCCACTTAGCTACCTGTCCTTCAGGGTTCTTGAACTGCAGCAGCCATCTTAGAGCAGCATGGTCGGTCCTCAGCAAGAATCTTCTGCCATACAGGTATTTATAAAAATGCTCCACGGACTTTACTACTGCCAGAAGCTCCCTCCTGGTTACGTAATAGTTACGCTCTGGTTTGGACAGGACCTTGCTGAAATATGCCAGGACCTTCTCTTGCCCATCTTGGACCTGGGACAAAACACCACCTATTCCGACATTGCTAGCGTCAGTGTCGAGGATAAACTGGCCTTCCTGACGTGGATAGCAAAGTACAGGTGAACTGGTTAAGGCAGTCGTGAGCGTCTCGAAGGCCTCCGCGCACTCAGCACTCCATTCGAACTGTCGTCCCTCTTCCGTTAGACGGGTTAACGGTTTTGCGATGTTCGCGAAGCCCAGCACAAACCGTCGGTAGTAAGTACAGAGGCCCAGGAAGCTTCGCAGTTTATGCTTATCCTTCGGGATTGGCCAATCTTGCACTGCCTTCACCTTACTCGGGTCTACTGCTACTCCCTGGCGGGATACGACGTGCCCCAGGTACTGTACCTCCTTCTGGAAGATGTGGCACTTCTTTGGACTCAATCGCAGGTTGGCACCTCGCAATCTACCGAACACTTCCTCCAGGTTTTTCAGATGCTCGTTGAAGGATTTGCCCACCACTATGATGTCGTCCAAGTAAATCAGGCAGGTCTGCCAAGATAGACCCTTCAGGACGGTGTCCATCAGCCTCTCAAACGTGGCGGGGGCATTGCACAAACCGAACGGCATGACGGAGAACTGCCAGAGCCCAGTTCCGATTGTAAATGCAGTCTTCTCCCTGTCCGCGGGTTCCATTCCGACTTGCCAATAACCGCTCTTCAAGTCTAGCGTCGAGAACCATCGAGAACCGGAGAGTGTATCCAGGGTATCATCAATTCGTGGCAGAGGGTAGCTGTCTTTCTTGGTCACATGGTTCAGCTGTCGGTAGTCAACACAGAACCTCGTTGAGCCATCCTTCTTCTTGACAAGCACCACAGGAGAGGCCCACGGGCTGCTGGACGGTTCGATGATCCCTTGGTTTCGCATATCTTGGACAATCTTCTCAGCTTCTTCCCGTTTGGCGAGGGGCAACCTTCTTGGATGTTGGCGTATCGGTTGAGCATCCCCCGTATTGATTTTATGTTTAACTACGTCCGTACGGCCGCTGGGATGATCTCCGCACTCGAAGACGTCTTGGTACCGGGCCACCAGATCTTCGATCTTCTTCCGTTCTTGCTGGCTCACGCCCTTGCACGTAGACATCACGGTGTTAATTAATGACTCTGGGCAGTCCTTCGCCTTGCGGCCGCCGCCACTAGTAATCGTTCTCACAACGGCGGAGACCGGTGTGCACCTTCCCAGGATTGTGTCTCTCCTGACGGTTGCTGGTTCCCTGTTGACGTTCATCATCCTTACTGGGACCTTAAGCCCAGTCTTTACCAACGTCTTCCCAACCAGGATACCATGAGTGAGCTCCTTGTCATAATCGGGTTTAATCATGCGCACTACGTTGCTCCGGAGATCGCCATCCAGGTATGCATCCACGACTCTCTCGGTTCGTCCAGGCAGAGTAACATCTTCCGCCAATACCACTTGTACTGCGATCTCTTCTCTTGGGTGTAGGGAAAGCTCCTCCCCACCCACGTGCAACACGCCGCGTCCCAGGTCCAAAGTGAACCCACACTTATTCATGACATCCATTCCTAGGATGAACTCGTCCGCAATGTCAGCAATCAGGACCCGATGCTTGAGGGTTTGATTCCCAATCTTCAATTTCACATCCATCTCCCCATGCGTGGTCACCGCGCCTCCCGTGGCAGTGCGAAGGCGTGTCCTGGTGGGCAGCAGCTCACCCTCGTCTCGTATTACGTCAGACCTGGCGATGGACTTCGTCGCTCCAGTATCCAACAGCAGAGACCGAACTCTTCCATTTATTTTCCCATCAATGAAGAGGCTATCAGGCTGGTGTTGCACGGACGACACATGTATGGGAATCTCCGGGGCATGGCAATCACGAGTCGACTCTCGCCCCTTCTTGTCGACCCGCATTAGTTTTCCGACGGCTCGTCAGACACTCGGGCTCCTTTCTTCGGACAGCGAGCCCTAAGATGACCCATCTCTCCGCAGCTCCAGCAACGGGGCCCCTTCTCCCTCGTCTCCTGCCTTATAAGTCGTCGCAACATGTCTTCCATGGATTCAGGAGCCATCTCCGTCGTGGCGACACCGCGGACACGACCATGTCCTCTGGAAGCACTCCTTGCCGCTTCAAATTCCAATGCATGGGCTAAGGCCTCTCCCAGTGTCCTATGGCGCCCCAGACGTACCGCTTGCTGAGTATCGGCGTCTTTAACTCCATCTACGAATGTTTGGACGGCTAGCTGCTCCAGGAAGTCCTCCGGCGCCGATGGATACGCGAGCCGAACCAATCGAGCAACATCGGCCTCCAGTTCTTGCAGAGTCTTCCCCGACTTCTGAATTCTGTTCTTCAACTGGGCACAATGCACATGCTGAAGATGACCGTTGCCATAACGCCGTTCCAGACGATTCACCAATTGCTGGAAGTCCCTCTGCTGATTTTCTGGAATCATTTGCAAAACATTCAGAGCATCCCCTCGCAATGTCAGGATCAATGCGGTCGCTTTGTCTGCCATTCCCCAACCATTAGCAACGGCTGCGGCTTCAAATTGCTTCAGGTATGTTGACCATGGCGTTTTCCCATCGTAAGAGGGCAGTTTCATGTGCAAGCCAGATGTTGCGGGCCTCACTGGGGCAGTATCTTGGGGCAGAGCAACCTGAGGGGCAGCAACTCGCGATAAGGTAGGCTGATTCACTGCAATTGGAGAAGAGCAGCCAGCAGATTCAGAGAGAGCTGGTTGGCCTTGGCCACTTCGTGACTGCAGCTCCAGTATGTCACTCCGAACTCCGGCCAACGCTCTCTCCATATCTTCCCGAAGTTCATCCTTGAGGTCTTCTTGAGTGACTCTCAGTTTTTCCTCAAGTTTTTCTCTAAGATCCTCTTGCGTGGCTCTCAACTGTTCCTTCAGTACTTCCTGTGCCCTTTCTGCATTCTCTTCTGCCTTATTTTGGCCGGCTTTCAATTCTTCCTGGCCAACTTGGATCTCTTTCTTAAGTTCCTCCTGTGCTTTTTCCGCTTTCTCTTGCGCTTTTTCTTGCGCTTTTTCTGCCTTCTCCTGCCCAGCTTGGATCTCTTTCCTAAGATCCTCTTGTGCTTTTTCCGCCTTGTCCTGGCTAACTTGCATCAGTTGCAAAAGTTGGCTTAATTGGGCTTCCATTTTGCTGCTTTGAGATCTCGTCAAAGGCATGCACAATACTCACTTCAATTTATTTATCTGACCGTCGTTTTATCGGCACTTGTTAAATAATTTATTTATTTAATGTTCGTTCAATAATTTTCTTATAGCCCCCGGTACAAAACCTCACACCGACACCACTGTTACGTTCTTAACGTTCGGGCTATTCAAAATTATACGACAAACATGGATTCAAATATTTATTTACACAATGAATTATTACGATTATTGTTATTTACAAACACACGAGAGAATTATCAAGCAGATTACAAATTACTTTTAAACTACGGCACTATTTCTAACAACTATTATTATTTATTTATATCACTCTTAAACACTAACGATGTATTTCTATTTATCTGGTGGTCTATTTATTTATTTCACGCGTTTTATTTATCTGGGAGCTCGCCGCTCTGATGTTGAATTCGAACTGAACTACAGGTCTGAAGGCCGCGCATTTATATTTCACTGGGGAGATTCCAGAATCCTCGCGAATGCACTCCGGCATTCGCAGGTGTTGTTCTCGTAAGCGAGCGTGAGTCATTCAGTACACCTGGTTCTAGGGCGCTTCCCGAGCATTCGGCCGCTGTGACTCATATTTCTGCAGCCGCCTCGAGAAGCTCTGGAACGCTCGCGTATTAATCGCCAAGGCTGCTGACTCATCCATCCCTCGGCCCTCAGGATCGTAACAGTATAATAATAGCTTCCTAAGTTTTTTATTATACCTTGAGATATCAAGAAACTTGAAAACCGTAAGAGAGAAAGACGGTTAAGTTGGAACAAAGCTACATAATCGGACACTTAATAATATGATATCAAGAAATTTGAGTTTTTTTGATGTTTCTGATGATATCCGAAAAAAACGAAATTTCGTATTTTCGTTTTTATCGTTTTCTGGCTTTATTATTAAAGATATTAAAAACTGAAAGTACTTTTTATTGCCACTGTTTATCCTCTACAATCGTCAAATCATAATTATTTTAGTATTTAAGGTAGAGCTGTTGAAACAAAACAACGGATATTTTTGTTTTGTTTCAACAGCTCTACCCTAAATATTAAAATAATTATGATTTGACCATTGTAGAGGAGTTATCCGGATACATAATTTTTATTCTAGTAATCGAATATTTTTATCCGGATAATTGAGTATTCGATTACTCTGATATTAGGTTGCACCAACAATAATGCAGTTTTTAATGTAGGATAAGTCATAATAAGATTTTCCATTATACAGTGATCGCCAAAAAGTTGGCATAATATGGGGATATTTTTTATTTTTGATTTTTCCAAAAAACTTTTTACGTCAATAATTTGTGCTTGTCTAAAACCTATTTAACCCCTATTATATATACCGAGTGATTTTTACTTATTTAGAAAAAGGCGTTTTGCGAAATTGTCAAAATCCAGAAAGTGCTATTTTTCGGAAATTAAGTAAGATTTTAATGAGATTGTTTTAGAGTGTGTAATTTTTAGTTAACTGAACAATTTCAAGGTCAGAAAACACCAATGTTTTATAAATTTTGGGTAAAAATTTATTTTTTAATTTTTTTAATATTTTGCAAAATTTCACATACTCAGACTAAATATTAATTTTTTATTTGAAGGTAAAGATTTGAATTGGAAAAAATAATACAAAACGGTAGTTCCTTCTTTAGATTTTTTATTATTTACCGAAATGTAGTATGTTTGCGTAATTTTTACGTTTTTTATGTAAGGCGCTCTTTAAGAGAAATATTTTTCAATTCTTATTAATATCTATTTAAATGGCTTCTAGAAACTCTAATCTAGCCCTATAATGAATTATTTTTACAAAAATCGTTTAAATTTTCTTTTACAGTTGTCTAAATGAGATTTTTCTTCATCCAATTTACATGTTCTAAAAAAAGAACATTTACAAGATTTTTGCAACAGTAACTAATTTTTAGCTAAAGTTAAAAAATAGGAATTTCTGGCCTTGTGGGTGTTCAATTAGCTAAAATTAACACACTCTAAAAACACCTCATTGAAATCTTACTTAATTTCTAAAAAATAGCACTTTTTGGATTTTGTCAATTTTGAAAAACATTTTCTAAATAGGTAAAAATCACTGGCATATATGATGGTTTTTAGACAAGCAGAAATTATTGACGTAAAAAGTTTTTTTGAAAAATCAAAAATATTTTTTCCCATATTATGCCGAGTTTGTTGCGGTCACTGTACAATAATAAATCGTTTATAATCAACACTAGCTGTTATTTATTTTCCGACTAAGAAAACTGCATTCTTATTTGAGTTTTAGTATAAAGCAGCACAAGTTAAGAAAGGGACAATAAAACACCACAAGAATAGTATATTTTATATATATACATAATACATATAAAAAAGACACGACAACATGTCATTTTATTTTTAATCTACTTGGATGCGTGACACTGCATCTAGGAAACTTTTTTTTACATCAGGCTCATAATTTTTTGATTTGCAGTTATTTATAACTGAAAAGGTTTGCTGACAAATGTACGTTGACCCAAACAAGCTTCCGCATTTCAAAGCATTTTCTAACAAAAATTTGTAATTGTCTTTATCCAGACAGCGATAAAAGTTTAATAAATCATCTTCGTGAAATTTATTACGGATATTTTTGTCATTTTACATGTCAATTAATTCAAGCTGAAGTGACTCTGGAGTATTTTCAGGCAAAACAGCGAAAAGGTTACTAAATAAATCTACAAGTGGTTTCACCTTTTGAAAATCTGAAAAACTTTTCTAAAATGCAGCTATCAAAGATTCTCATGATATCGTGAACACAGTGGCGATTGATGTTGCGACGTGGACAAGTACAATGCCAGCTGAAGAACATCTGGTATTGACCAGGGCCAACTTTGGGACAACCCCCGCGGCGCTCTGTCGCCATCAGTGTCTACTCAAGCCCTGGACATGTTATAAAATTCCATTTTATTGACGCGTTGCAATATTTCAACCAATATTATGAAGAACTTTATTTAAAAATCCAATGTCGTAGTTCACATGGCCCGCAGGTTGCGGCTGTGCAGCCCTGTATAAATATTCCCGGCAAATAAGCTATAGAGAAAGCTCTTTTTCTAAGAAACGGTCTAGGCTAAAGATTATCTCTGGATCCTCAAAACTGGAAATTTCTATCAACTTCGGTGTTGGTCTTAACGTCCTGTCCTGCTAAATACATCTATCTCTTTCCATTATTACTACTTTCTGATCACTTAAAACGGTTCTGACGTACTACATTTGTCGAAGCGGTAGATTTTACCACTTCTTCTGTTTGGCAAACGTTTTGCTATAACAACACTTTTACCTCACACCCTCACAGGCTTCAAGTGAAAAATATTGTGCAGTAGCAGTACCATTATACAGCGCCCCATTTACTTTTTGTACCAACTGACAGTGCAGGTAAGTCTTTAACAATTATTATTACTATAAAAATACTGAAAAAAAGATTTTCAGGTAAATATGTATGAATGCTGTGTGTGTTCAAAAGTTTTTTTGCATTTTCAACAATTTCTTCAGCACATGAAATTTGCGCACTCTCACTTAAAACAGTGCAATATTAAATGTAATATTGATGGTTGCCAAAAATTGTATCAGCGCGTATCTTCGTACGTTATTCACTGTTACAAAAATCACAAATCTCTTGTTCATTCATATCGAAAACGTCTTTCGACAAAAAAAATTAAAAGTACTGTGAGTGAGCCCAAGTATTTAAATAATCCTCTTATAAATCAGGATATTCATAATATTTGCGACTCTAATAGTTTCCTGCCCTCTGATAACATTGATAACGAAAATAACGAGTTTGCCAATGAATTTATTAACCAGCTGTTACCTACTACTTAAATTACAACTGCAACATGAGTTTTCGTTATCAAGGGTTATAGCAAAGAAAGTTTTTTTGAGGGTTAAGGATTTGCTTCAAGTACTAGCATCTCACATAGAAAAAATTTTTAGGGTAAAATGTAAGTTGTTGAATTTTAATACTCAACAAGAAAGTGGAATTTTAAATTTGTTTGCCAATTTTAACGTTATGTTTAATATTTCAAAACCTGACGAGGCAGCCTTTCTAAAAGAAAATAATTTTATAGCTCCACAAGAGCATGTGCTAGGGCACGGCGTAACTATGAAAAAAAAGCAAGTTTTACATTATGTCCCGATTTTAGACACGATTAAAAACTACTTGAACAATGAACAAGTTACAATAGAAAATGCTATTCTTTTAATATTTTAGATAGTTACGAGTCCGGCACACATTTTCAAAATCATGATCTTTTAAAAAAAAACCATCATATATACGCTTAAATTTTTATACGGATGAATTTGAAATTTGTAATCCCATTGGAAGTCACAAAAAACTGCATAAGTTATGCGCGTTTTATTTCACAATTAGCAATATTGAAAACAATTATTTGTCTTCATTAAAAAGCATTCACCTCGCCTTGTTAGTGAAATGGGTATATATTGAAAAGTATGGGTTTGATATTGTACTAAAACCATTAATAAACGACCTAAAGATTTTAGAAACAAAAGGCATTAGAAAGTAATCTTTTAGGTGGAATTGCTACAATATCTGGGGATAACTTATCTAGCAATGGTATAGGAGGATTTAATATGTGTTTTAGTAAAGGGCGTTTTTGCAGGTATTGTTTGGCATCAGATAAGGATATAAACAATATACTTTCAGAATCTAACAGCACTATTCGAACACCCTCAAATCATTTGCGTCATATTGAGGCAGTAGAACGCGATCCTGCATTAAGTTCTACTTACGGAGTTAAGCATAAATCTCCCTTTTATAATTTTAAATATTTTAGTAGCATTTCTTGTCTTCCTCCTGATATAATGCATGATATATTAGAAGGATTAATTCCAATGAATTTAAAAACTGTTATTCGAGGGTTAATAGAAACTACTGACCTAAGTTTAGAAGAAATAAATTGCAGATTAAAAAAAAATGATTTTCTATACAATGATAGAATTAATTCCCATCCCGGCTTACCTGCTGATTTTATTTCTAAAAAAAAATCCATAAATGGTACTGCCTCAGAAAAATGGCACTTGTTTAAATTTTTTGGCTATCTCTTTGGGGATATTGTGCCTAAAGATAACGTATATTGGCAATTATACTTAATATGTGGGCAAATTTGTAAAATCGTATTAGCACCTGTTACTGAATTTAGGTGGCTTACTTGGCTTGAAAAAGCAATCCAGGAGCACCACGAAATGTACATTTCCATTAACAACAAACTTGCACCTAAGTTGCATTTTTTAATTCATTATCCCCGATTACTGCAAGAATACGGACCTTTAAGATTGCAGTGGTGTATGAGGTACGAAGCCAATCATTTAACATTCAAAAATAACGCCAAAAAATTTAATAACTTCATTAATGTAACGAAAACATTATCGCATAGACACCAACTTGCCAAATGTTTAGAATTGTATAGTAGTGGCGCATTAGCAACAAGTGTTGAAGTAATTGGAACACAAAAGCACATCAACATTTATTGCAGTAACGACAAAGAAATGAAAGAAACAGTCTTAAATTTTTTTGGGAAGCAATGCACTACATTGCTTTCTGTTAAGAAGTTAAAGTATGTTTCCAGATCATTTCAAGTAGATCAGTACTTCTTATTTGATATGAGCAGTACTGAAAATGTACCAGTATTTTTTCATATTACTAACATTTTAATGTTTGCTGGGATATGGGTGCTGTACGGAGAACTAGTAATTCCAGTTAGTTATGATTCTCATCACGATGCATATGAAATACAGGACAACTCTTCTTTAAAAATGTGTTTCGAAATTAGCAGAGTTAAATCGCGTTTTAGTATTAATGCATACAATGTTAATGGCAAAATAATTGTTAAACAGTCAATATACGATATTGTTAATTAAATTATGATTTAAAAGTGTATATATTAAAGTAGATTAAATTAGACGCATATTAGTATTAAAAATAAAATAAATTTCATTAAAACAACATTTCGGATAAAATTTCTTTTTGTGGGACTTTTAGTTTAACACACACAAGCATTCATCAATATTAAGTCAAACGTAACCAAAGGAAACTACATTATATTTATAAACATGGTAGGTATGGACACTACTACAGATTTTGAGTGTCTAGTACTTCTGGGCGAAAGAAGAAAGCTGGTGCGCTGCATAAAAAGCGAATTGCCGCAAGCAATTGCAGACGCTTTTGACATAACAAATGCCTTCGAAATTCAAACCTTTAATTCCGATTATGAAGAATGGATGGAGACACAAATTGATGAATTGCAGAACAAATGTAAAGTTACAGTCGTCATAATTCCATATAAGTACTCAATTTTTACAACTTTTGTTGAAATCTAATTACAAATACGACACAATTTAAAACCTTATAGCCCAGTTAAAATAGTATTATGAAAAGGAAAAAAATCTATAAAAAAATATCAAATGTTCTAATCAATAAAAGTTAAAGCTGGTAAAATTATCTTTAATTTGGATTTTAAATTATTTTTATACTATGGAAATTGGCTGAAGTATGGCAGTTTCAATTTTTCGCTTTCTTCAAATTGTGATAGAGTGCTACTCACATTAATGTTGCTTCTTAATTCATGAAAAATATAATACTCACCTGAAGTATTTTAGGTACCTAAAGACTTTTATTTGCCGTTTGGATAATGTCAATAACCCTAAAGGTCATTGAGTAGGGTTTTTATCTTTTTTCTTTGAAAAATTCTACAAGACGCAATTTTGAAGCTATGTATATATATTTTAAAAACCAAAGAATTTGGTGTATCCCCTCTATAAACAGATAAAATCAAATTTAAAAAAAATTAAAGAAAAATTATATAAAAAAAATGTCTAATATAAACAACAATGCATTTTTTATACACGTTTCTAGAACCTTAACAAACGAATGTGCAAAGTTTTGAGACCTGAGAAATGTTTTCCTTTTTAATACCATTTTTAGGACTACTTTTACTGAGCAATGAAGAAATTAAAATTATAATTCAATTAAAATTACTGTATTTCTATTTCTAGCATCAGATCTTATTGGAAACAATACTGAACCTGTTATCGACGATGGTGACAAAGTTGACAATGTATATATAGTGGATGCGTCAACTCCAAAAACTTTGCCGAGACCCTACAGGCTGCCAAAATTTGCACCGGATCTAGAAAATTCAATGAAAAAACTCACCACTGTCACGTCCAACATGAAACGACGAATAATTCAAACAATATTCGAAGATGTTTTTCAATACACAATGCAAGTAAAACCTATTTATTATATTCTTAATGCTGACACGTTTAGCAAAATTGTAGTTCCCAAAATGATTTAACTATTACATTATTTTTATAGGTATCCCAGTACTAGAGAGTACAATGATGTGTGTGCTTTATTAGTTTATAAATATCCTAATTTAACTGACAAGACCATTTCAAGGGGAGTATAAGAGTTAAGAGGGGCGCGGGTAACAAGAGCAGATAACCTTCCATTGTATTAACTTAAAATGTATTATACATTTTATAATTTAGGTCTTAATGGTAAATAAAAGTTATTACCCTAGCCCTAACAGTTATATCTCAAAAACTAAAAAAGGTGTGGCATTGAAACTTCATATATAAGTTTTGTGTACTATCTACATGTGAGACCAAGCTTTTGAAGAAAATCGCATAACCGGAAGTATGGTGTTTACTCTTGTGATTTTTCAGTCTTTTTCGATTTTTTCAAAAACGGCTCTAACGGGTTTTTTAATGTGTATTGATGTGAGATTGGTCATTTTCCAGTTGAATACCTCTAAAATGGGTTTCTTTTGTTTCTTTTTCTATTTTTTTGATTAACTCCTATTTTAAATAGAACACCCGGTATATGATTACATTTTTGAATGCAGCTTAAAATGTTAGAGAATATTTGTCTGTTCAACTAACGCCCTATTTTGTACGGTTTCTGTAGAATTTGTAATTTTTGAAAATGTTTGGAAAATGCTTAAAAATTAAAAATGAAATTTTTGACTAATTATAAGATCACTGTAAAAGGAAGTTGTGTGAGTGTATCACACCAGATTTTTCTATTAGGAAGGTGTTTGTGTCTTCGTGGAGTCTAACGAAAGCAGCTGCGTTTTCATATACAGTGTGTCTACTTAAGTTGGAATCATATGGATTTTTTTTTATTATTGGTTTTAGGAAAAAAAGGTATTCTTGATAAAAAGTTCTGCATGGTCCAGAACTTAAAATGCTACCGTCAGATATCAATTTTTTTAAGCCTCGTATACGAGGTTTGTCAAAAAATAAGAATTTTGCTCAAGAGTAAAGTATGTTTATTTTTGACAAAATCGAAAATTTTTATCGACAAAAGTTGATTAGAATTGAAAATTACATTCAAATATGCAATTACATCGATAGATCATAAAAATTCAGATTTTCTTATTTTTTTTACTAACTTTTCTACACATTGGTTCTAAATATTTGAAAACGTTATAAATTACTTTTAGTTTTGAAACATTATCTCTCTTATCTACTATACAACTTTTGTCGAACCTCGTATACGGCTTGAAAAAAAATTATATCTGACTGTTGCATTTTAAGTTTTGGACCATGCAGAACCTTTTATCAAGAATACCTTTTTTCCTAAAACTAATAATAAAAAAAACAATGATTACCGTTATGTAACGATGGTCTATGCGACAGTCAGCTAAAGATTCCAACATTTTTTATTGGTTTATGGTGTCGAAGGCTCTCACAAAATTTTGACAAATGCTTAAAAATTAAAAATCAAATTTTTGGCTAATTATAACATCACTGTAAAAGGAAGTTGTGTGCGTGTATCTAGCCCATATATATAATACACATATATTGCTGGTAGGGCCTGGAAACTTCAGAAAACATTACGGCGCCGACATAGTCTCACTTAGAGTATAACGCGTCTCGTGCGCATGCGTGAGAATTCAAACTCCGCCTTTAGAAGCGAATTTTAAACTTGACCACTTCCCCATTGGGCGGACGACGCCGCCTCGCTTGCGCACAGCTCACCGTATACATGAAGGAGTTGGTTGTGTGTCTCACTTCATCGGTGAGTTTCCCATTCATAGCCGCTAGCAATATAGTAAGTATTAGATATATGATCTAGCCAGATTTTTATAAAATTTATATTTTATTTTTTAGGAGTCTTTGCGTAGAGCATTGATAACTAAATTTAAAGCGGAGCGACAAAAAATAAGAGGCGAAGAAATCATCGAAGAGATGAGGAAAAAACATGGGTCTGTACGACGAGCAGCCAGTTGTCTGGAGAATTCAGTTAATGAAAAAAAACAACGCCCATCTACTACTTACATTCTCGAAGCCGACAATGTAGACACCATCGAATGTCACTTGCGAGATATTCGAAATGAATGTATCCAAGAGACGATAGATCATGGTATTATCGATGACCGGATGACCCGTACTACCGCCTACCGCCAAGAAATGTATAAGACAAAATCAATTGTGGAAGTCGTGGAAACATTCCCATGTTTAAAATGGCACTCTGAAGTAAGAATTCATAATTTTTTTGCATGCTGAATACGAAAGTAGTCTTTTTTTAACGAAAAACCTTAAAGAAAGTAACACCTTTTTCTACCTCAAAATCGTAATGAAAGTAACACTTTTTTAACTATTTGATTAATTTGTGGATTGTCAATTTGACAGTTGTACATTCTGAAGCACTTTTTGACCAAACTGAGAATTACAAGATATCAGTATGCAAAAAAATACGTGTACAACAGCAAGTATGAAAGCACCTTTTCTGCACTCGCAAAAAAAAGTAGTACTTTCATCACTTATTGCTTGTTTGTTAAACAAAATTTCTATGTATAATATACTGTATATGTTTTAGCTGATCAAAGACTGCGAGAGGTTTTTTGCAAAAAATATAAAAGCAGAATTTGACCGTTTCTTCACAATGGAGAGAAAAGGAAAAATTTGAATATTTTGAGAGATACTAAGTACGCAAATAAAATAAAAAAGGTGGATCCAGGAAGGAATTTAGATATTGTTGGTAAGGATTGCTTTTTTTAATAGTAATAATAATGCTGGTCTCCCCTAGTAGACTATCTTTCAGGAAGTTAATCGTCTAAAGCCTTATCTTCTGAAATAGCAACCCCCCCCCCCCATTGCAATTCACAAAATATGCGGGTAATTAATTTTTTTTTTTAAGAAAATTACTAAACCCCATATACCTAAAAATTGTAAAAACTTTTTTTCATTTCTAACTTTCTTGTGTTTTAAACTGAATTTGAGCCAGTTTAAGCTTAAATTGTAGCAAATTATATGATCTCTCTTAATCTAGTTAAAATGCGTCGGTACACTACTACTCAAGTTATCTTCAATAATACTGTTTTTAAATCCTTTTCTTTTGTATTTGCTGTTTTACGGTATTGTAAACTGACTGACTGATGACATTGGCAAAACAAATACCAAACTTTATTAAAAAGTAAAATTTGGGCACTTCATTCCATGTAGGAACATGGCCTGAGACAACAGGTAAACACCGGTTTTCTTTGTTCACCCGGTATAACTAATCAGATCGTCAACTTTAAATGAGTCGCGTCATGCACCAGTGTTAAAACTGTGCACTAATAAAATACTTAAAAACTAATTCAAAAGTTTCACATCCTCTCATCATACTTCCTACGTCAGGATTAGAAACCACTGGTCTAAAGTCTCTGAAAATTAATATGATTTTGTGAAGTCCCCAAGAACAAAATGGTTAGTTATTAAAAATCGAACTAAACTAATAATAAGAACGAAAGAATGAAAAAAATGCTTCACTGGTCTCTGTCTTGGCCGCTCTAAAATAAAATAAAATAGTTATTGATAGCATTACTATTTTCAGGTTCAGAAGATGATGACCCAGCGTTTGTACTGCTGCCACTATTATTTAAAGAGGACCCATTAGATTTAATAAAAAACGTAAGTTGGATAAGAAATGATTTCTTACTTGTCTTGATTTAACATTTTCACAAACCATTTGCTCTAGCCTTTTCTTCTTTTGCAGGAGCCTGGGGTATTGCCGACAATTATCCCTGCAACGCCTGCAGATGCCTTATACACTGATATGTATAAAGACAAATTATATTACGTTTGCGTTGAACACGTAAAGGTTTGTCAGGTCGACAGCTATAAAGAAGCTATCGAAGCCGTTCTGTGTATAATATTTCTGTTTGATTTACAGTATCCCAAAAAACTGAGGAAAACCCTTAGTTTTTTGGGAAACAATTTATGTCAAATAGAAGAGCCACTGAAGCAATATGCATCGCAAATTGCTTTAGTGGTCAATCAAATAATGTAAATAAATGTGTCTAGTTTCAATTTAGTTTATATATGTATAGTATTTTTAGGTTAAAAAGTATTATATTATATATTTATGTAGTATTTAGATTTAGTTTTATTAAAATAATTTATAGTTCTAAAACCTGCCTATTTTATTCCGAAACTTGCAAGGTATTGTTTTGTTTTCTATCTTCTGCCTGAATGACTGGTTGAATTATTTTTATGCCGATTCTGTTAAGAAAGCAATTAAAAATACACCTTAGGATTTGGTTGGAAATAATTTTCAACCTTGTTTCAAGGTGTATGAAACTATACGTTTTAGTTGCGGATACTTTTTAAACTTTAACGTAAAGGTCTATTAAAATATGGTTTAGTTAAAGATAATTTTTATACTTTACGAGGACGTATATTAATATACCTTTGGGTTTCATTGGCGATAAATTATTTACCTTACGAGAAGGTAGACCAAAGTAGGTAAAAGTATATTAATATACCTTTGGATGTGGTTGGAGATAATTTATATACCTTATGTGAAGGTAGACCAATGTAAGTGGGAGTATTTTAATATACCCTTGGGTTTAGTAGGGGATAATTTTTATACCTTATGTAGAGGTAGACCAACGTAGGTAAAAGTATATTAATATACCTTTGGGTTTGGTTGAGGGTAATTTATATACCTTACGAGGAGGTAGAACAAAGTACGTAAAAGTATATTAATATACCTTTGGATTTGGTTCGGGATAATTTATATACCTTATGTGAAGGTAGACCAACGTAAGTAGGAGTATTTCAATATACCCTTGGGTTTAGTAGGGGATAATTTTTATACCTTATGTAGAGGTAGACCAACGTAGGTAAAAGTATATTAATATACCTTTGGGTTTGGCTGAGGGTAATTTATATACCTTACGAGGAGGTAGAACAAAGTACGTAAAAGTATATTAATATACCTTTGGATTTGGTTGGGGATAATTTATATACCTTATGTTGAGGTACATCAAAGTAGGTGAAAGTATTTTAATATACCTAAAGATATCTTATCAAACCTTAGGGTTTGGTTTTATACCTCTACATCAGCCATGATTGCCGTCCTTGAGGAACGCATTTATACCGCAAGGGGTAACATTTTATACCTTTACCTAAGGTATTACATCCTATATAAGGTATAATGTTTGCTTTATATATATATTTATAAAATACCTTAAGGTTGCACATAGCTAATACCTCTAAAGGTAGAATATTCTACTTGTAAAAATTACAGTGTACCTACTTGGCAAATAACTATTGAACCGTTTATAGGTCCCATGTTTATATGGACTTTTTATCAAGAAATCGCCCCTTAAAGTTTGTCTACGTACTTAATCAACATCCTGTATAGTAATATCACTGTCAAATTCGAGGTTAGCAGGTGTGGAGAACGGCTATACAGCTGTGTCACATTCTGTTATATAAGTTATATAGTTACCGCTTGCTGTTTATAGTCAAAATTAAGGTACTATATTTATACGAGCAAGCTCGTCCGCCATTTTGAGTTACTGAAAGTGGCGGGAAATTCAAATTCTAGTTACTTTCTAAATAGCATACGATAAGTCGGAAAAACAACAATCATGTCATTTAATTTTATCCGTCTTAAAAAAGATTGGTTTTTAAACAAATAAAAAGAAAGCAGAAAAAATCGAAACGAGAGCACTGTTAACTAACACGCACGTGGTTCAAACTAGAGTACTTTAATAGTATCTTAGTTCAAACAACAGTAACGAGTGACAGAACTCGATAGAACTGACAGATACAGTTGACAGCACAGAACAACACCTACACACTGTACATAGATTTAAATAACCACACTTGGATGAAGACTGTAATTATAATTAGCATCGTAATGGAATGCACCAAGATTTAAATCAGCATGCATTGTTCGTCTGGATCGAGCAGTATGTACTCCAACAGTTTCTAGTCTTGCTTGGTTGACAGACGACATAATGCGCGGTTACCGGTCAGCGCAGCCAACGGCTTGGCGCTAAAATCCCTGTGACACAAAATCTAGTGGGATAAGCTTGCCTGGTTAATAAAGCACTCTAGTCAAAATTATACCCATTCGGAGTCACGTGACTTTTGTCTGTCTCTGTTCATCTTTAGTAAAATAGATGAAATGGAAGAAATTTGAAAAAAAGGCATGTCGATTCATAAAATTAATTTTAAAAATTTGACGTTTCTAATCTGTCAGATTATATTTTTTGTGTAAGTTATTGAGATAAGGGTAATAAAACCTAAAATTGTTGAGCCGAAAACTGGAAATTAAAAGATACCATCGGACATGCGGTATAACGAGCAGTCACAACAATTAATTTGAATATTATGCGTTTTTTTTTATGAAGAGTACAATATTAATAATAGTAAATCAACAGTTTCACCCTCCAACGCTGTTCGCCGTGCTTCTCTTGCGTTAAATATCTCGGAGAGCACAATTTACCGAAAATATGAGCCAGAAAGTGAAGAATGCAAAAACGGAAGTTGACCAAGCAGTCAAGACACTGTATATAAAATGTATGTAGCTAAAGAATTTGTAACCATAAAAAATCTAAAAAATGCTTGGTTGAAGAATCTGGAGATTTTTCACATTTAGTTTCTTCCCTAAATAGATTGTGCAAGGAAATAGGCTTCAAATGGCAATGTTCTATAACAGAATATGCATGCACAGAAATTGACTTAAAATTTGCTATACGCAGCAGGTTTTTAATGTAGCAGCTGACATATCTTTATTATATTTACATTTTACGACATCTTATGTTTTCTTTAACCTGTAAATTCAGTTTGATTTCATATAAGAGAATAAACCCGTAGCAACCTTGTTTTAGAAATTGGCATATGTCAGGATAACCTACAAAACGGAATGTCATTTATTTCCCTAAAATTGCATTTTTAAGAATCGACATACGTAAAATTACTAGATTATCACGTGACTCCGAATGGGTATAAATTTGACTATAATATGTATTAGTAATATAGGAATGAGTTCGTCTTAGTCATAAGTTTAGGTAATAAGATATCACATAAATATTTTCTCGTCAAGTTAGTTAGTTGATCGGTAGTATTCATACTGTGTAGACCGTAGCATAAAGTCGTTTATGTTTACGTTAGTAGTTTTAGTGATACCACAATACGCTAGAATACCACAGCAGGTTAGGTTTTGTGTCAGTTTGTGTCAAATTCGAAGTTAGCAGTTTTAACCTCGAATTTGACATAGACTTGCAGTGTCACCAACATATTATTCATACTTTTGAATTTTCACAGCCGCCTTTTTTAATGGACATGTGGTATAATACTTATTTATAAATGTTTGTTTATAAATACTAATACAAAATGCGAAAGAATAGTCTACACACTTCGTACGAAAAGTAGTTTTACTAAACTTATATAGCTTTTAAATTTACTCGCTCGCTTAGCTCGCTCATACTCAATGAAGCTAGGTATATTCGTTTAGTAAAACTTTACTTTTCTAAACTTGTTGTGTAATATACTATTTATTCCCAATACATGACATATTTAAGACTGATATGCAGGGTCCGGCATCAAGGCGGGGCTGGAAGATACTTTTAAAACAATAGAGTTGCATAAAAATCGTTTATAGTCTATATTTTTTAAATCAGCTGTCAAAGTGTTGTCAAGTTGGTATGAGGAGTTGAAACTAGTAAATAGTGTATTTCACAATGTAGGTTGGCAGCGTCGAGCCGTTCAAGGTCATCGGCGCTGTCATTGCGCATAACTGTCATTGCGTTTGTGAGAAAAATTAACGCACAAAATTTGAAAAGATGCCTTCGCGAAAAAAAGGTAGTGGGCAGCCCCTCACAGAGCGTGAAAAATGGCCCTGATTCGGTATTGCGAAGAGGTGAAAGTTGACAAACCTGAATTGATTAAGAAGGCGATTTGTGAGAAGGCCTCGAACATATTCAATGTATCGTATTAAATACCTATTTTCTAAATAATCATTTATTTCCGTAAATACTTTACTAGATACATTGGACGTCTGCACTCAATATATGTAATAACTTTAAAACGACAAAATGTGTTCAACCCCGAAAAAAAGGACGGTCCAAAGTTAATTATAAAACTGGCCCAGCCTTTTATTATGTAAAAGAAGAATTGGGTAGACATATTCATGCCCTGTATGCAAAAAAACATTTCACCTCCATCAATATGCAAACAATGAATGTGATTTTATTGGTTGTCTCGGTAAACGTTTTCCCGTTTTCTATTCTTGTTAAATTGCTTTCATATAGCTGCCTGGTGGCTTGTATCATCTCTCTCCACAATCTAGATGTTGGTACACTATCATATGCTTTTTCGAGGTCTATTAAAGCTATGTGTGTTTCTCTGTTTCTTTGTACTCTTTTTCCAGTACTAACTTCAACGAGAATAAGTTATCTATTGTGGATCGGCCTGGTCGAAAGCCCGCCTGTTCTTCTGGTTACCTTATTAGTTCTGGGTAGATACCTCCTGGTCTGGTAGTTTTCTTCAATTTTGTTTGCATAACAGCTTCTTTCACCTAATCTACGTCTATACCTACTGGTCTACCATTATGTACGAAAGAACATGCTCTACAAAATACTCGGTATATAGAAGTATCTATATCCTACATAAACCTATAATCTTAAAAACTTACATTTTATTGAAACGTTTAACCATGCACGTTTGACATTTCAATTACGTTAGACAGACATAACCTCAATTTTGACATGGGGGAAACTGTTATACAGTTGGTCGATAAGTACAGAATTTAGAGTAACACAGTCTGGTTTTTTATAAAGTTTCGACACTGACAGCTGATTTTTAAAAAAATGGACTGTATAAACCGTTCAATAGTTATTTGCCAAGTAGGTAGACATGGAATTTTGTTTTTATGTTTAATAAAACTAAAACTTCCTAGAAACTCTTTCTGACACTTTGTCAGAAGCAGCAGTTATGTACAGGAGGCTCACGAAAGTGTCTAATTTGACATTTTGAGGTTAAACATGCAATGTTGCCAGTCCTTTCATACTTTGTTTGCCACTAGGCATAATATGTATGGACATCGCCGTCATGGATATCTATCTGTCAAACAAATTGTAGTACTAAAGTAAATATGCCAAAAGTCATTAAAGGTGACACAAAACTACAAATTACAAAGGCTTACAGGCATTATAAAGCTGACAGGCCCGACCTCAGTGAAACTGAAATCTTTGCTCGGCTTAGTGACTTTTGGGATGCAAGTATTTATGCATAAAACTTAATTGTTGCTTTAATTTTCGGCTTTGTACTGTTTTAGATATCTGAAAGAACTATTAGAAATATTATGCTGCGGAACAATTTTGAAATTAAACCTTTTGGCCCACGACCTAAAAATGATACATACTATTTGCAACATACGCACTGAAGAAGTAGTTAACAATGCGAGACAAATTGTGCAAGAACAACCACACGTATCTGTTCGCCATTTAGGACAGCAATTAAATGTTTCATATTCAACATCTCATAGAATATTAAGAAGCAATTTGCATTATTTTTCTTACCGGTTGCAAGTGTATCAGGAACTGCTGCCAAACGATCCTCCGGTTAGATTGGAATTTTGTAACTGGTTTATCAATAATTTAGGAAATAACGATAATGCGTTTGAGAAAACTTTCTTTACTGATGAGGCATACTTCTATTTATCTGGCTATATTAATTCACAAAGTATGAGGATGTGGAGCGCTGAGAATCCCAATTTTTATGTTGAAGAACCGCTTCACCCACAAAAAATCGGGGTTTGGGCTGCAATTAGTAAAAGAAGAGTTATAGGTCCTATATTTTTTTAAGGTAATTGAGTGCAGTAAAACGATTAAATTTTATTTGAATAGTTCAAATTTTAGGTTTTCTAAATGCACAACCATATCATACTGACATTTTGTCGCCGTTTTTTGAAGAGTTACGTGACAATGAATTACAAACGGGTTACGTACTTTCAATAAGATGGGGCATAAATTTACTTAAAGAGTTTTACAAAAACAGAGTTATTAGTCAAAACATGTCTACAGTGTGGCCCCCGAGGTCTTGTAACTTAACTCCCTGTGATTTTCTTCTGTGGCCATATTTAAAAAAAATCCATTCTTCAACTTCCACTGGACAATATTCAGCAGCTTTAACAAAGAAGTACCTAATGGAAAAAATAAAGAAATCAATAATAATGGCGTAATATTAAGATTTGAGAATAGAACGAGTTAAGGAGTTTACTTTCTTAGGAACATTATTCTCTGAAAACTTAAATTACACACAAGGAATTAAATCAAGGTTAATAAAAGCTACGAGATGTCCGGGCGCGTTAAATAGTATAATGTCCTTAAGACAAATGTCGCGAAATGCAAAACTAGGACTTATAAGACTGTAATTCGACCCACAGCTACGTACGCATGTGAAACATGGACGATGAATGTGGCAGACCAAGATACGACAAGTAGGTGGGATAGAAAAATGCGGAGAAAAATATTTGGAGGGACTCGGACGGATGATGGTTGGAGAAGACTTACAAACGAAGAGGTACAAAAGAAGTATGGAGAGCCAAATATAGTAGACTTCATTAAAGCTCGAAGGTTAAGATGGTTTGGGCATATATGGAGAATGCCAGATGGAAGAGCTACTAAGATAGTATTGGAAGGCAGAGCGCAAGAAACTAGAAGAAGAAGCGACCAACGAATAGGTGGAAGGAGGCGGTAATGGAAGACATATCAAGGAAAGGAATAGAAGACTGGAGAAATAAAATCATCAATAAGGGACAATGGAGACACATTGTTATGCAATGGGCCTAAAGTGGCTTGTAAAAGCTTTATTTATACTGAAAAAATACATAAATTGTAATATTTAAATATTTTTGTATACAATTTATAATTACAATAAAAAACGACTTTCATTATACCATTATGCCTACTCAACAAAGTATGAAACGTCATCAGAATCAGCAATTTGTCTTTCATGAAATTTATCTTAACCAATACTAAAAGTGGCACAAAATCCAAAACCAAATCTGGCAACCACGTTTTGTACATTAACATAAAATTATCATTTTATATAAAATGAGCATAACCTAACTTTTGTTAATGACTGACAGCATATTTACAGGGTGAAATTCATCACCCTAACATGGCCTCCTATCTGGCAAATAACTATTGAACGGTTTATATGTAAAAGTTGTACATACGAAGGTGGTCCACATTACTAAAATACTTTTAATTATATAGGGTAGCTCAAAAAAGTGTGGAGAATTAAATTGACTTTTTTTATGGAATGCCCCCTTAAAAGCTTTGCGTTAAAATACTAATCATTTTAATATAAAATTGTATGGGTCTAACGTCAACTGTTTCGCAGACATTAAGAATTTTATGCAAAAAACGCTGAAGTTCAGGCGACTGCTGTAAGAGACTACAACTGAATTAAAGAAACGTTACTAAACAGTTTTTTGCACTACTAGTCTCAGAACGCACCGTTATTGGTCCATCTTTAGGTCGTGAAGTTGATTTTCTCCACCAAGGGAGAGAAAGTAAAATAAACAATTTTTACCGTGGTAACTAATAAATTGCTAAGTTACCAAATATGACTATTTTAATTTTGACGTTTTAAAGAGCTGTATTGTCAGGTTGACAGTTAAAATATTTTCGAAATTGGTTGGGTATTTAGGTATTAAGCCGTTTGGTAGTGCAAAAAATAGTATATACACCACGGTAGCGAATCGTCTTATAACCTTCGCGCTTTAGATACTTTGCGCTGCGCGCTCAGTATCTAATATGCGCTTAGGTTATAATACTGCGCTTCGCTACCTTGATGTATAATATACTATTTCGTGAATTACATTTCAAGCGTAAAATGGTCGCCAATGAAATAAGACATTTTATGGGACTTAAATTGTTTTTGTATCTTCCAACACGCATATCTGAAAAACATAATTTTTTGGTAACATTTCTTTTCATTCAATTGTTTTCTGTTACTTACAGGAGCCACCTGAAATTCAGCGATTTTCATGTAGGTCTCATAGTCGTTGCCAGCCCTGCATTTCGACTATGTACAGTCGCGGAATTAAAAATCCGGACATTAAAATGATTCAGTGTATATCTTACTTTACTTTACTTATCACGTTACGTGGTGAAATTAGTGAAAATTAAAATAATTACTCGTATATGACAGCATGCCTCATTTAAGAGTCGAACAAAAAATGCAAGTAATTACATTACCCAAAAATTGCAAAAATCATCTGTAAGACTTGTCCGGATTTTTAATTCCACGACTGTACATATGAACATCTACTGCAATATTATTAGATGTTTAAAATAAATATATAAATTATTCTCGGTAATCATTATCAAAATTTCTTTCATTTACTCTTGTATAAACTTTCGGTCTGTATCTGTCATTTTGACTCAACTTGATATGTTAGGTTATGTACTTTTTTAAAGTAATTTGATCCGGTATAATAATTAAGTATTAAGTATTAATCTATTTCAGTAAACTAGCTCAGGCAATCAATCATTTAGCATGACAATCTCTCTCTCAGGTTGAGCCATGCATTCACTTTAAATCAAGTATGTAGCTTTCTTTCAGTTAAATTATATTTTCACAGTTCATCAAACATTCCACTTTATTACTCTTCGCATTTATTTAAATGGTTTACGTTATAGTACAGCTTAGTGATGGGCTTATTCGAATCAAAAATAACCGGTTATCCGGTTATTGAAAGAACCTGTGTAACTCGGTTTTCGTTCCAAGTATTCGGATGAAAAATAACCTCATCCTGATACGTACTACGTGCCGCGTCTCAGCGACCTGCGAGTGATCGAAATTCTGTAAATAATACGTCATTCATAACTCATATAACCTTTTCTACGTATGTACTTGATTGACCCAAGCGAGGCTCGCGGCTGCTTGTTGATGTTATTAAGACATTTGAGACTCCCAGTCTACGAGTTAAATTTATGGGGCCGTTCCTATTAAAGATAACGTTCTGCTGAGTATGAGATTTGCCGAAGCTGTGTTGGTATTAATTTATAACGGCCTAAATTTTTGCTTCGAAACGCGGTTGATTATGCCTAATAAGGGATAAACAGAAAGCGAAATAAGATTTTCCAATATCGTAACAGATTTATATTTAATTTTTAATAACGGAGCAGCCGGGACAAGAAGTGGATTTCGATGTTGAAAATTTTAAGTGTGCGTCCTTAGAACCGCGGAAGGCTGAACGTAGATAAATTATCGATTCTAAAATATACCGGTATGATGTGCAAGCGAAAAGGAAAGGGTGCCTACTAGAGAATTTTAGGAACTAAAAATAGATTCAATAGATACTTTGTATTCGCATATTTATAATTTCTTTATGATTAGTATTGATACAGCTATTCTCAATGGTTTAAACTCCTTAGAGATCAAATAAAAATCATTTATACAATTATTATAATTAACGATTAACTGAGTTCCTCTGCTATCTGCAAGTTACGATGCCGATGCAGATGACGGTGAACCGCCAACCGTCAAACCGGCTGACTTAATCGAAACGAATCGAGAGCCAAAATTGAGCCAAAACAGAGCGCGAAAAATAAAAAATTTAAACACTTGTTTCTTTTTACTTTTACCTCCTTTCTACCTGTTTAGGGATTATTAAGTTATTAAATATCCATTAATAAAGATTAAAATAGTATATTATGTATCAAGTTTTATAAACGTCATTTTAGTCACGAGTTTTATTAATCACGAGCGAAGCGCAGCGGAGCGAGTGTTTAATAAAATGAGTGACTAATAAGTTTATAAAACGAGTTGCATACTATACTTTTTCTACCACCACAAATTTAGAGAATATAACATCATATTGTTTCATTAAAATTTTGACATTTATTATATTAGGTTAAATTATGCTTGACAAACGTCAAAGTGACGGTTGAAAACTAACTTGATTTTAGTTTTGGCTGTGGCTAATAAAGCAAATACTATTTGAACCTAACTTCACCCCATGACTAAAACATCGTTGCCAACTTCAGCTCATGACTAAGCGGCTCTTTAGTCATAGGTTATGAAGGCATGATTAAAAGGTCACTTAGCGACGTGAATGTTAGTATGTTAAATGGCATTTTAGTTACAGGAGTAGAAAAATAAAATTATTTGAATTAGTGGGCTTCCCGCAGTTTTGAGCGTGCGGGTAGAGTCAGCTATGTTCGGCAAGTGTTAACACGTATTCAGCAATTTTGTGAACGGCAGCGCTGCTACTCATTGTTCTGCAAGCAGTTATACCAATAAGAACTAATTTATTGACAAAACAGTTTGGAGTTGAAATATGTTTGTAAATAAGCCCTCCAGTTTACTACCTGCTGGGCTACAGCGCAGTCCACTTTCCCAGCACATTGAAACTGCTGACCTCAATTATGTTGCTTCAGCGTTTTTGCCCAGAATTGTCATATATTTTTGGGTCCTATTTCAGATCGCCCACAGGAGCTCTCAGCCGCTCTGTGCATTGGTACCAGCTAGTGTGTTGACGTATAATTTATATTATGTTGACGTACTTTGCATATTATATTATTTTATGTTTTGAGCAGTATCGAAGAGCTGCCTCCGGATCTCATTATTTAAACCTCGTTATACTATAACAGTAGAATAGACGATAAGAAATTTTTGCTTCCAGAATAGTTACTTCTTTCTAACGCTATATAGGCTGTTGGCGGCTAGGAGGCTAACGCCCCTGCTCCCATAAAGAGTAGCCGCCATAGCAATGATTTAACACAATCATTAGTCCATAATGTTTGCCTTTTCCATATTATGCAATATTATATTTATTCCATTCCAAATTATCGTATCTTAATTTTTTAATATATCATTCAAAAACTTATTTTTTATTTTTGTACTCTCTATCTCTTAGCACCCAGCTTAATTACCCAATTACATAGTTATTTCTTTTATATTAAAAATAATGTTCATTATTAAAATTTTAACAAATATATATTTAACAATTATATTCTATTCCTTAAATTAATATCATCAGTTAATTTTGTGTTTTTATTAATATTATATGAATGTTTAGGAACCAAACATAAATTTTAATCCTTTTAATTTAATTAGGCGAATATTTCACAAACACATATCGCATACGGAAAATGCTTAACAAAGCGTCAGCAGTAATGTAATCAGTGCTCCAATGACCGGTGAATAGCCTGCAATTCTGCACTCTGCAAGTTTGTTTGTTATGAAATTGAATACGCAAGTGCATATGCGAGCTGAAACTAGGGCAAATATTAAACTTTGTAAGCTAAGTCAGTATTTTTATATGTATACATAGAAAAATATTCTAGTCAATAAACATACAGTTTGAAGTCTTGTTTCACTGTGTCACGCTGACCAACGGCCCCAGGTCTTTCTTCGTACATCATCTCGTGTGAGACCGCACGAGACCGTTGGTTTGCACCCCTTTTTAATTCCTGCACCCCTAAGATATTCCTGCAACTGTCTAAATTAAATTCATACAGTCCATTACAAGCTCCACCCTGAACATTTTGGTCCTTCGATCCTTTAAACGTTCCAGCCCCTAACATTTTGGTCCTTCGAGCCATTAAAACGTTCCTGCCCCTAGTATTTGATATTTCGAGCCTTTCAACGTTCCTGCCCCTAGCATTTGGTCCAGTGATCCCTTAAAACGTACCAGCCCTCATCGAACAAGACCGTTACGATGGCGCAGCGACGGGAGATTTTCACAACCCAAGAAGATTTAGCAGAATCCATTCGCAGGCAGATTATCAACGTGAGGAAGGATGGCCCATCAAGAAAAAATGCAGCATATATCACCGCTCGCAGATCCACCCTAAAACAACTTTGGGAAGAATTTGAGGCCAACCATTCAGACCTGGCGAAGGAAGTCGAGGAAGAACACCCTTATTTTAAAAACAATTTTTTTCAGCAAACCAAAGACGTTTACAATGAAGGGGTTGCCCTGCTCAACAAGTGCGAAGAAAATCTAGCCACACTAGGTGAAAGTTCACAGCAGCCAGCTGGACCAAAAGAAGATACGACCGCACGTGCTGACAAGGAGGGACAGTTTCGAATAAGAAGGCTACAGATCAAGGTAAATTCACTCCAAAGCGACATTTAGGAAGTCTGGAATAGGTTGAATGAGGAATGCAGTAAAAGGTATTGTGAATACAACATTAAGAATTTTAAGGATGATTGGGATGGCATCAGAGCTCTAAACGAGGAGATACTATCCCACGGTAGCTACGACGACAAGGAGTTCCGTGAGACCAAGAAGATGGTCAACGAAATAATTGTAGTCCTGTACCAACACATCCAGGATGGAGAGGTTCAAAGTGTCAAGGAACACAGCCATGCGAATATAGTGTTGCCTACTCTTAAAATTCCATTTTTTGAAGGGACCTACGAAGCATGGCCTAGCTTTCATGATATTTTCCGAAGAATTGTTCATGAAAATTCACGACTAAGTAAGGCGGAAAAAATGCATTACTTAAAGTCACAGTTACGAGGGGAAGCCAGCAAGTTAGTGCAACACCTGGAGGCAACTGAAGCCAATTACGAGTCTGCATGGTTCATTATAAGGAACAGATACGACAACACCAGGCTGCTACTTGCGAAGTATTTGGATGACATATACAACCAGGCAACCCTGTCGAACGAATCTGCAGAAGGGATCAAGAAATTCCATGACACGACTGCAAAATGCCTAAGAGCAATTGAGAACTTAGGAATTGAAACGGCCACATGGGGGCCTATCATGTGTCATATAGTGACACGGAAGTTGGACAAGGAAACCAACAGACTGTATGAGCAGTCACTAACGGCACCAAGAGAAGTGCAAAAATTCGAGCAGCTACTGAATTTCTTAGAAACAAGATTTCAGTCGCTGGAAGCTGTACAAAGACGGAACAAACTCGAACCCAGAAAACAAGGAATTGGGAAACCATGGGAAAGTCACCAGGATCGGTGGGCAGTGAAGACGTACCACACTGCTGACATATCGTGCTTCCACTGCGGAGGATCACACAGCATTAGATCCTGCCCAAAATTTAGCAATCTAAATATATCCGCACGTTGGGACTTCATAAAGAATAAAAAATTATGTTCAAACTGCTTCAAGCCTACAGGAAAATATAACTCCAGACACTTTTGCCCAGGGAAATGCAAGGTATGTAATAAAAGACATCATTGGCTCTTGCACGAAGATTTTAGCAAACAACAGCCTCCCAAGACCACAACGGCAATTTCCAGTGCGACAGCAACCAATAAGAACGAAAACATTGTTGCAAGCCTAGTAGGAAGACAGCATCGCAACGTTTTGCTTGCAACTGCCCTAATTAAGGTCCAGTCATCCTCAGGGAGTTTGGAGTATCTCAGAGCCCTGATAGACTCCGGATCACAGGCATCATTCATCACAGGAGATGCAGCTCAAACGCTGGGTCTACCAGAAGAAAAGGTGAGAGTGCACATTTCTGGATTAGGCAAGAAAGGAGCAGGTACAGCCCGAGGACGATTAACTGTAAACCTACGTCCACGATTTCCAACCAACTACACAACCATATGTGAGATGCTGATACTGCCACAGCTAACCAAGTCACTTCCAGAAAAACCAGTCGAAAACTATCAACTTCAGGACTGTAAGAATATGGTGTTGGCTGATCCACTATTTCAGAAACCTGGACCAATAGACGTTATCCTAGGAGCAGACAGCTACAAGGAAATCATTTTGGAAGGAGTACGAAAATTCAACGGAGGCCTGTTAGCGCAAAACACGGAACTTGGATGGATCATCACGGGGAATGCAACAGCACCATCAGAAGAAAGAAAAATTCTCAGCATGATCGCATGTGCTGCAGAAGATGAACAACTCACAAAATGTTGGGAGATTGAAGAAGTTGTACCAGAAAAGATGATGTCCAACGAAGACAAGGAATGCGAAGAATTCTACAACTGCAACCACCAGAGAAATGCTGATGGTACATATACAGTGAAAATTCCGTTCAAGGAACCAATAGAAAAGCTTGGGGATTCGAGAAAAAAGGCAATCGCACGGTTCATTCAACTGGAGAAACGGTTAGAAGATAAAGTTCTAGGTAAAGAATACAAAACCTTTATGAAGGAATACTTAGAACTAGGACATATGAAACGAGTTCAACCAGGAGCCAATATACGAAAAACCTACTTCATCCCTCATCAAGCGGTGGTAAAGGAAGACAGCACAACCACCAAGTTAAGGGTAGTCTTTGATGCTAGCGCGAAGACCACTACTCCTCCTCGACTCCGTCCATCTTTACAGATGAGTGGTGATTATGGTTATTAGTTGTCTTCAAGTTGTGTTGTCACTCTTCGGATGGTGTCGCGCCAACGTTCTCTGTTGCCGGTATTCCTTACTGCCTGTTCGACATTGGTATTCAAAAGAGTTTCAATTGTGTCAATCCAGCGGGTTGGTGACCTTCCTCTCCTTCGTTTGCCATTAGGTTTTCCTTGGACCACGAGCTTTTCGAAGTCATCTCTGCGAGTGATGTGGCCAAAGAACTTCAGTATATTGGCATATATAGTGGTAGAGAGCCTCTGTTTAGGTTTTATTTCATTTAATATAGAAACATTTGTTCTACGGGCTGTCCACGGAACTCTGAGCATTCTTCTCCACACCCACATTTCAAATGCCTCTATGCGCCGACGGTCAGCAGTCCGGACCGTCCAAGTTTCTGATGCGTATTTAAATATAGAGAATACCAGAGTTTCAACAAGGTTAATTTTGGTGTTACGTGTAATATTGTGGCTTCGCCAAATTTTTGTTAGTTGGGCCATTGCTGATCTGCCTAATTGGATTCGGCGGCGAATTTCGGGCTCGCAGTTGCCGTCGTTGGTTATAAGTGCTCCTAGATATACGATTTTTTCTACCACTTCATAATTGCCTATGTTACCGATATTATTAATAGGAATATTTTCGAGTTCTCTGTTAATAACCATAATTTTAGTTTTTGTATTATTGATTTGAAGCCCGTGGTCTGCACTGATTCTGTCAAGTCTCCCCAATAGCGCCAGAAGTTCTTGTTCGTTTTTAGCTAATAATAAAGTGTCATCTGCATAACGCAAATTAGAGATCTGTTGACCGCCTATAGAGATTCCTCCATCCCAGTCTTCCAAAACTTGCCTCATAATATATTCACTATAGATGTTGTATAAGATAGGTGACAACACACAGCCTTGTCTTACGCCTTTTTGTATTTTACATAGACCACTACTGGACTCAGCTTAAACCAGCTAATGACTGCTGGACCAAGATTGCAACAAGACTTGAAGCAAATTCTCCTAAGGTGGAGGAAGTACAAATTTGTTTTTTTGGCAGATATTGAAAAGATGTATCGTCAGATTAAGATAGCCGAAGAAGATCAGGACCTCCAAAGGATAGTATGGCGGTTTTCTCCAGACGAACCTATTCAAGAATTTAAACTCACCACTGTAACTTATGGAACAACAGCAGCACCATACCTGGCAATCCGTACCCTTTTGCAGCTAGCCGAGGATGAAAGACAAATATACCCAATGGCTGCAGAAATAGCAACCAAGGACTTCTACGTGGATGATTTAATGTCGGGAACTGACTCCGTAGAAGAAGCAAGGCATCTCCAAGTAAGTCTAATCAATATGTTAAAAAATGGAGGGTTTACCCTCAGAAAATGGGTAAGCAACAGCCCAGCTCTTGTTGAAGAATTGCCAGATAACTTGCAGGACAAGAAGTTACTCGAGATCGACGAAGGAGAAACAAGGAAAACCTTGGGAGTACACTGGAGTCCAAAGGCAGACGAATTTAAGTTTCGAGTCAGTCTTCGAGCTGATGCAAATCCTACAAAGAGGGTAATCTTGTCAGAAATATCCCGTTTGTTTGACCCATTAGGATGGTTGGCGCCAATTGTAATAAAAGCCAAATTAATAATTCAACAACTTTGGTTACAACAGCAATCATGGGATCAACCAGTGGCCACAGAAATAATGAGCGAGTGGAAGCAGTTTCAAGAAGAGTTACCATTGGTTGAAGGCATATCCATCCCAAGATGGTTAGGGTACCACAGCAGCATCCGGGAAATGGAGTTGCATGCATTCTGTGATGCGTCGGAAAAAGCTTACGGTGCTGTAATTTACAGCAGGGTAATGTCTCAAGACGGACGCATTCAAATAAGTCTATTGACAGCCAAGTCAAAGGTTGCACCTATAAAAATGAAGAAAACGTTGCCACGGCTGGAGTTATGTGCTGCATCGTTAGCAGCAAAAATGTTGAAGGAAGCTATTAGTGCACTGGACATCCCCAGCATCTCCATCTTCGCGTGGTCAGATTCCATGATAACCTTATCCTGGATAAGAGCAGGCCCGGAGAAATGGAAAACATTTGTTGCAAACAGGGTAACAGAAATATTGGAAGTAATCCCCAGCGGAAATTGGCATCATGTGCGCTCAGAGGACAATCCAGCAGACGCTGTATCCCGAGGGCTCACTCCTGTCAAACTACAGCATCATCTATTGTGGTGGAACGGGCCGCAATGGTTACGAACTAATCCTTTGCCACTGACGGAAACAACTATTCCCATAACAGCTACAGAAGAGGAAAAGATTCACCAAGTCCAAGCGTTTATCGCATCAAAAGAAGAATTGGACATCTTGTCCAAATATTCGTCACTGCAGAAGTTACTGCGGGTCACGGCATACTGTAACAGGTTTGCTCAAAAATGCAGAAGACAACAGTTTACGACCGAATACCCTACGGCAGCAGAACTCAACAATTGCCTCATTCAAATCATCCGTATAGTGCAAGCACGCAGCTGGGCAACAGAGATTCAAACCTTGAAGAAAAACATCTCGGTTCACACAAAAAGTTCCTTGGCACCATTACGACCATTCATCGATGATGAAGGAACTCTTAGAGTGGGAGGACGACTTCAAAATTCAATGTTGCCATATAATGAGAAACATCCTATTCTCATTCCCCATAATAGTCATCTAGCCCACCTAATAGTGAGAGACGTCCATCAGAAACTGCTACATGGCGGAAGTCAAGCTACAGCAGCATACATCCGTAGAAAATTCTGGATCATCAATGTGAAGAAAATAATACGCAAAGAAATTCACACCTGTATGAAATGTTTTGCATTCAGAAGACAACCGTTGCAGCAACTCATGGGCAATTTACCTGAGCCTAGAGAAACGCCGTCCCTGCCATTTTCTCACACTGGCCTGGATTATGCAGGGCCAATACAA
Organism: Agriotes lineatus; assembly: GCA_940337035.1. Classification (NCBI taxonomy): domain Eukaryota; kingdom Metazoa; phylum Arthropoda; class Insecta; order Coleoptera; family Elateridae; genus Agriotes; species Agriotes lineatus. Next base: position 79,692 of record CALNHX010006137.1, read on the forward strand.
ATCAGAACCGCAAAAGGAGGAGGGAATAAGTCATACAAAGGATATATTGTCATCTTTGTATGTTTGGCTACCAAAGCAGTTCATTTGGAGGCTGTCAGTGATCTAACAACAAACGCCTTTTTGGCAGCCTTCAGAAGATTTACATCCAGAAGAGGAACATGCCTTCATATCTATAGCGATAACGGAACCACATTTGTGGGAGCAAATAGAGTTCTGCAGAAGGACTTCAAGAAAACTCTAGGAGACTTTAGCGTTCAAGAAAAACTTACTCAAGAAGGTATCCAGTGGCACTTTATTCCACCGGCAACTCCCCACTTCGGAGGAATCTGGGAAGCAGCGGTGAAGTCAACAAAGTATCACATGAAAAGGATTGTAGGGAACAGTACCCTCACGTTTGAAGAACTATCGACCCTCCTGTACCAAATAGAGGCATGTCTCAATTCGAGACCACTTTGTCCATTAACCACAGATCCCAACGATGTGGTAGCGTTGACCCCTGGTCATTTTCTAATTGGAAGGGAACTTATAACACCAAATGAACCACCATTAGAAGTACATTCAGAAACACTGACAAGATGGAAACTACTTCAAAAGTTGAAAAACGACTTTTGGAAAATATGGTCTAAGGCATACCTATCTGGGTTACAACGCAGAACGAAATGGACTTCGAAGGAAGAGAATTTGCAAGTAGGGGATCTAGTGTTACAAAAGGATGAAAACAGTCCTCCCAATCGATGGCCTTTAGCAAGAGTGACAGAAGTGCATCCAGGTACAGATGGCATTGTCAGAGTTGCAACCGTTAAGACAAAGGGAGACACAATTCTCAAGCGTCCTATTACCAAGCTCGTTCCGTTACCAAGACAGGAGGAAGAGGAAGGAAGTAGAAAGCAAAGCAGGGGTAGTGGAGTGTCAACAGTAACAAAAACTATAACACTCTTACTTACGTTATGCACCATAATTTCGGCAACCAAGGGATCGTATACAGTAAAGTATCCGTCACCTGGCCTATTCATTGAAGAACTTGGCCACGCAAAACTCTCGAGGGGAAACTTCAGGATCGAAGTAGCAGTGAACATCTCCAGCATCCAAGTAGATGAAGAAGATATAAACAAGACAATCCAACAAATGAATACCTTATGCGACAAGGCACTGGTATTATCTGCAGAATCCCATTGCAAAGAATTAAATCATCACCTGAGAGAGCAGCAAAGACAGATCATCTGGAATATGAGAAGTATTTATAGTCAAGATGTCAGAACCAAGCGAGGAGTATTAGGGCAACTACTAACCTCAGTGTTTGGAGTCAACGATGAAGTCTACCATGACATCGAATCATTGGAGAAAAATCAACTAGAATTAATACATTCATCTAATCGTCAGACGAAGATCATGTTGTCAACTGCAGCAACTCTAAATGAGACTGAAGCCAGAATATCCCAGAAGTTGGATAATTTTCGAAGAAAACTCAATGAAGGGTTGCTAGCAATCAATGAGATGGAACCTTGGTACAAGAAGACGGACGACAACAAGCTAAACATACATGTGTTGACATCATATCAGATGGCCACCAACTACTTACAAGAGATGGGTGAGAAGTACAAACAACTTCTAAATGTAAAATTTAAAAGGGCAGACATCATGCAATTTATTCCATCGTCACAATTTGACCGAATAATGACTAATGCAATGGTCAATCTTCCAGCAAACCTAGAGATTCTTACTACGCCAACGCACAAGATGGAAGTTAGCTTCAACAATGAATCAATCGAGATCTTCAGTTATTTTCACATAACTGAGAAGCGGGAATACAACTTGATAAAACCAACTCCTATTCCAGTAAAGAAAGGAAATGGAACCTACGCATCACTGAACTTGCCAATGGAGTTCTTAGCTATCAACTACAACGAACAAACCTATTTTGCAATCCAAGAGGACAAGTTAAAGGAGATCGAGCCAATAGGAAAACATCTTTACCTATGTAGGCCATCCGCCGTTCGAAGTATTGAAGACAATCCTAATTGCATCATTGACGAAATCTATCAACGATTAAACAAGATCAAATGTTTGGTCCATCAGTTTACAGTTAAGACCCTGGTATGGAAGAAACTGTACGCAGCGAATACATGGTTGTTTATTCCCAATCAACCCACAACAGCAGCAGTACAATGCAGCGGGAATCGAGAAGATGTGAAGATTCAAGATGTTGGCATAATCCAGATATCCCCAGATTGTACTATATACACCAAACGGACTACCTTGCATACTCAGCTATTCACTACTATTCCTGTCGTAGCTGGGTTCAACAAACCAATGCAAGTAATTATTAACACTACTTTGCAGAATACGAGCACCCACCCTCAACTGCAAATGGAGGAACCTGTGTTGCTACCGTCCGATCATTTTCAACGCCTACAAGAAGAAGAGGACGAGTTGCAGCTACATCAGGAATATCCATTGTGGCACCATCAACATACCATCATGGTGAACACTGGTACTACAATCGGTATCTTGGTATCAGTTTGTATCATCTGGACATTATGGAAGTACTGGAGAAAGAATAGGAAACCGCAGCCACGCCCAAATTCAGACCCGTCAGAGAGCTTCAGGTTACAACCACTGTCACCTGACGAAGAAAATGGAGAGACAGCCTCAGCCACACCATCCCGGCTCTTTGTCGCTCGGCAGAATGTTTAGGAACCAAACATAAATTTTAATCCTTTTAATTTAATTAGGCGAATATTTCACAAACACATATCGCATACGGAAAATGCTTAACAAAGCGTCAGCAGTAATGTAATCAGTGCTCGAATAACCGGTGAATAGCCTGCAATTCTGCACTCTGCAAGTTTGTTTGTTATGAAATTGAATACGCAAGTGCATATGCGAGCTGAAACTAGGGCAAATATTAAACTTTGTAAGCTAAGTCAGTATTTTTATATGTATAAATAGAAAAATATTCTAGTCAATAAACATACAGTTTGAAGTCTTGTTTCACTGTCACGCTGACCAACGGCCCCAGGTCTTTTTTGGTACATCATCTCGTGTGAGACCGCACGAGACCGTTGGTTTGCACCCCTTTTTAATTCCTGCACCCCTAAGATATTCCTGCAACTGTCCAAATTAAATTCATACAGTCCATTACAAGCTCCACCCTGAACAATGAATGAAAATAAAACAAAATTCCCCAACGAAATGAAACATAATTCAAGTCCCATATTAATTTTACAATTGAATTATATTATTTATCCTTGCAATCTAATTAATTTAATTTTTTTATTCTTCAATTAGCAGCACATAATCATGACATTTCCCAACCTGCGTGACCGCATCGGTCGAGTGCTCAAGCCGCTCATTTATTAATTTTTTGGTTTGCCGTTTGCGGCTTCGTACTCGAGGAACTGGCTACACGTTTTGTTGGTGTAAAAAATACAACCAGCAGGACTCCGACGAGACCCTCCGCCAGGCACAGGCGATGATCACCGCTTGACCTGGACTCTGCCAAAAGCTTCTTCCCGCCCGCAAGCCGTCACCGAGGATCGCGAGGACAGCACCCTATAAGAATTTTTCCACTCGCCAAATCAAAGTAACATTTTTCAAATTTAGACTCTCAAAACTAAATTTATTTTTTTATTTTTTTTCTCCATAAATATGTTAACCAAGCTGAAAAGGGGATGATACCCCTTTAGCGGCTGTTCAGTCAGGATAGTTTAGGTTATAATATTCGATTATTATTAGTTGTAATAAAACTGAACGTTGAAAATTGAAAAAAAAATTATCGGTGCTCCCTTTAAAGTCGTCGGCTAAATTCCAAACACCATCAATTCCACTGGTATAAAATTTTCGAACATCTGACCATTCAAACATTCAGCTTTGGACTGCAGCAGCCGCAACAAATCCCACAATTCTGTTAGTCTATACGAAATATATAGTGCTTTCGTAAAGTAGTGGATAAATTCTTTAAAAATTCAAGTAATAACTTTCGGGAAAAAATGTTGAAATCCGTCGATTTTTATTTTTATTTTTTTATCAAAATTACATACACATTTTCAGGGGATACGTGAAGCATAAAAAAGTTAAGGAGAACTTTTTTCGGAAAAATATTATTTCCTTTTATCTAAAATATTGCTTTGCAACCTTTGTTAGTTTAGCATATAGAGTGAGGGGGGAGGGGGCACTCCAAAATCCATTTAGGACTTAGAAGAAGAGAGCAATATTTGTAGTTCGTATAAAGAAAAGACATCTTGCTAGTAGTACATAATTTAGTACTTCAAAGGTAATCTAAAACAAGTAACTGGCAATTTAGTTTCGATGAATAAGCTTGTTTTGTCAAAAATTGTAACTGCCAGTTTAACAAATCGTTTAAGGTAGCACAGAAAGTTGTTAGTATCAAAACGATTCGTCGGCTAATTTTACCAAACAAAACAAACTTTATGACTACTTTGATACAATAGCCGGCCGGCTAGTCAGGAAAACAACGTGCAGCTCTTTAAATACTCGCAAATGATTAAAAGCCAAAAAGGGCGCCAACGAATCTTTACCAATTAACGACAAGTGTATTCATTCATAAACTCAAGAAGCACAGTCATCATTTTCTGAAAGAAAAGCTCAAATCAGGAACAGGTAGCAGTAACAAATAATAACATCAAAATGCTAATATTACAGTATAATAGTTTCTAATTCTGTAGAATTCAGTATAAATGTCAGATGATTAATAGAAAAAATTGCTAGTAATCATAATACGAATTACAAATAATTATTGACCAGTCTAAAGTTAATCAGTAGTTTAAAATTAAATGCTGTCGCGATTAACCTAGATGCCGTGGTTGGGAAATCATTTAAATAGGTACGCAGTTTGTTAAGCGAACTGTACAATAGCAGCCAATATCCGAGGTATCATTTCACTTAAAATAAATAAAGACAAAACCTGATCTTAACTCCCTTTAAGCCCCTTATGCACGATCTGTGATGATAATAATAATAATAATAATAATAGTTACTTTATTCAACAGGTAGAAACCCAGTTACAGAATAAAGAGAAAGACGTAACAAAACCAAATTAAAATTATAATTGTAATGCAATGGCATAAAGGTGCTTATTAAGGTTAATTTTAAATTGATAAAATTCCAGCCCAAATATATCCAATTCGTTACAAAACTGGTTGTACGTGTAACACATAGTAATCAGCGGACTACAAAAATGATAATTAGTTCTCGGATTGCCATACGAAAAAAAATCATTGTTACATGTGTTAATACAAGGTACACGTATATTTAATTTGGCTAACAATTCCGGTGTAGAAGTTAGATTATTTACTATTTTAAACAAAAACCAAATGATTAATTGAACTCTTCTTAATTTTGGAGAAAAAGGTAAGAATATAGATAATAATTAAATACACATATTTAAGATTTATTTTCTGAAATGTATATTCAAGTTTAGATCTAATATAACTGTTAAGTAAATTCAATAAGGTTTTTGAATTAAAAAATCCTGTGTATTTCTGAAAAGAAATCCCAGACTCCGATTGGAATTTATTATTAACGTGTCCACATGGTCAGCATAGTCAGACTCGATATCTGTCAAATTCAAGATCACATAGTCTTCATCATCTTCTATTACAGTTGTTTTGGAAGGGCGAGGAGTGATGGGAACTTGAGCACTTTTCAGTAAATCTAAAGTTTCAATTGATAATGATCCAGGTGATTTTTGAGGAGTTTCCCGATAACTTGTGATGAGTGGATCAGATGTTATTAAACGCGTAGTAAGTAAGTCTCTATTTGTGGAAATTCTGGAATTTTTTCGAGTATTGTCACAAAAGAAGCCAACCTGCGATTTAGCTAGGGTAAAAAATCTGAAACCGCCAGAACGCAGATCGACTGATTTTTTAAGCTAACCACACCTACCGCGTGGGCCGAACCAGCTCTATTCGGCGATTTTTAGGTCTTGGATTTAGAGTTCAGCGGTGCAACCTGCAAGCAGCCAGGGCGCCATAGGGCGCCAGGAATCAGAGTGATTCCTTAAGAAATAAACCCTCAAAGGTTGTATAAGTAGAAAGTTTATCAAATTATCTAAATTACTCAATATTGTCTCAAAGTTTCATGGAAGGTTTCCACACGCATAATTTTAAGAACCTTTTTGTGGGTTTTTAAAAACATTTAAACTCGTCGGATTAATCGAGAGATGTGCACATCGCTGTCAGTAAAAAACCTTAATCCCAGGTCACCGAAAACCCAAGCGTGAGTGCGCCTTTTGCAATAAATTTGAACATGTAATGTTATCATAGTAATTAAGAATTTTAAGGAAATATTAACATATTAATAGCGAGCGTAACTATTCACGAATTAGTGTAGCAAAAAAATAAAGTTTACCACACTAACCTCTGGTGCTTGATAAATAATCGAAAAGCGGCGTGAGCTGCGAGCTGCCAGTTATGGGAATTTCGACGTCGACGGCTAGCTACACGTAGTGCCTTCAATTAAGCTGCCGGAATTGGAATGTCGAGAACAACTTGCTTCCATGCGCCCACCGCAGGAGCACAATAGTGGCGATATAATCCCTCGTAGGGTAATTGTCGAGAAAAATAACGCCTGTTCCAAAGGCTACTATAAGAAAGCTAAAAGCGACTAATTAATATCGAAATTATAAAACTTGAAAGTCCATCATACCTGATTTATTCTCAGCTCTCAAAATATAATGCTTAATTAAGCACACGATTTCTCGTTCAGCGAGTCGCTAGGCCGAGTGGCCAAAAGAAGAATGCGCTTAGGCCAAATTGCAAGACGCTGGGAAAGAGAAGATAACAAAAGCGCTGCACTCGGCCGATAGTGAGCGGGGATTCAGGCAGGTATACAAATGGACGAAACTGGGAAATTAACAATTCGAAATGCGAACTGATTACTACTTGAATTAAATATACAGGTTAAAACAGAAATAATTGGGTAAATTGAGAAAAGAATTAGGCGGCGCGAAAAATGGTTTTAGTGTTTGACTTTCTAAACTTTCTACAATCTTTATTTCGCGCTTCCTGCGGTTCCTCAGACAGTTGTCCGATAGGTAACAAACAAGATTGGATTATTTCAGGGCTATGATAGAGCAATTTATGCTCTGTCACAGGCATGTAATACCATGAATAGAGACTGACATACATTTTTTTGTATCATCCACAGTTGTCTTGAATTTCTCCAAATTAACATCATAGCCTGACGAAATCGCACAGAGTAGCGTATAAATTTTTTTAATCAAATTCACGTCGACATCAATTATTGTCGCATTTTTTAAAAAAATCGTGCAGTATTTCCATCGTTTGTCTCGCCAAACCCTAGTTTTGGCTTATCAACATTCAACCCCATAATATCTTTAAACTTTTTTTGAATGTCTCTTTTTCTCCTCTTAAAATTTTCTTTAGCTAACTTTTCCCTTACTTGCCATTTTTTTAGTTCGATTCGATATCCAATATATAAAAGACATTCAAATGTCCGTATCCAGGCGTGCAATGTGGATACGCCAAATTTATAATATTCAGTTTGGTTTATTTTGTGAGATGTATCCGTATTCATATCTGTAGGTTTGGCTCCACAAATATAGCAAGACTGAGACGAAGTTGTATTCGTTAACGAGTTTCAAATTTTTCCATCAAGCATGTTAGTTGGAATTTAATCACCACAGAATATCCATCTATTATAGTTGGTGTCAAATTGTCAATTTGAGATTGTATTTTGCCACACTCATCAAGTGCCAGTTCTGGAATCTCTTTTTGGAAGATGAATTTAATGGGCCTACAATATCGAGTAGATGATGTTCGCGGATTATTCCTGGCTATGATTGTTTAATTAGAGTCAACTTGTTTTAATACAATTGGAACAAATGACACGAGAAACAAGTATTCGTCATTATTCTCAGATTGTTGAAATTTTTGCTTATAATTGCAGTAGCCCGAGCTACCATCACATCCTCATTTACAAAATAATTCGAAATTGCTAGATAATGAACGCTTAATCACGGATTCTTATGCTTTGAAAAGTCGACGCATGGTTAGATCTACAATAGATTGTAAATTGATCTCAGCTGAAATTTCTGTGAAAACAAGATCATTATCCTGAGGAATACGCTCCAACTTTGCCTTTCGTACACTATAGTATGACGGAAATACATTATGTCGAACTGATATTGCCATTTTTTTAGTCAATTTATAAATTGTTGATGTTGATCTTGAATCAACATAGTAAGCCAATGTTTCTTCCGATGTTGAGGTTCGCGATTTTTCAATATTTTGACACAACTTTGTAATTTGTGCGGCTCTTCTTGGTGACCCGTTCGAAACTTCCTTAATTATGACTGCTGCGTCTCGTTTTTCTTCAGCTCGGATTGCCAGTTCAGGTGCATACACAATTTCATCACTTTTTCGAGAATCCAACAAATCTTGCACTCTTCGACGTTTTATTTTAGCTGAAGACTCAGTACTCTTTCAGCGGTCGCCCCTCATGTAACGTTCTAGCTTCGTTCGCTTCGGTAAAAGTTTCTTCAATCGAGTTGACTTCAGAAAATAATAAATCCTGACCATCGAGCCAATCTTTGAATCTTTTTTCAAATAATTCTTGCTTCTGGGAAAAGTCGGAAATTGTCTGTTTAATTTGCTTTTCTGTTTCTTGGTTAATATTATTCAACTTCAATTTCTTAATAATATCACTGTACAGATCGGCATTTCGGCTGTATTTGGTGTGTGAACGCCACATAGCGTAAAACTCTCTCCTCTAGATCTTTATTCATTATTCTTAAATAAAAATGAAAAAGGGCTTATCGCTTAAAATCGCAAAAAAATCCCACAAGCTCATGAAATAATACCGATCAGAATTTAAAATAAAAAATGTTACGCTTTGGAATCTCTTGGCAAAGTATCATTTACATTTTCGTAAACATAGAAAAATTCTATATTTTTTACTCTATATTTACTCTACGCAGAAGGCCTATTATGCCCATAAAAATACCAACAAATCTTGAGCAACATTTTTTGAATTGTTTCATATACATCTACTTACGAAATCTCTTATCACAAAACTGGACTGCTTTTGGCACACACAAACTATCAACTTATCACGAAGAGTAGTTACGCGTAAATAATTTTGTGCGGTGATATGTACATTCATATTAATTAAATCTTAATCGATAAACTCACTAATATACATCATTAAAAACAAAATCCATACTGCACTTCTGCTAATTACTTATCTATTCATCTTTAAGGATACTGACAATTCCTGAAATCGATGATAAGTTATGACCCTCTAGAACCTACAAATGATAACACTGTGGGGCGCTAGAAGATCTACTTCTGAACGCCGCAAACGGTAGCAGTTCTATGTGTCGGTGCACACTGGCATCTATAAACGTTTACTATCTTACTATTGAGCTATAAATAACTTCAAACAACCAGGGGATTCATTTTCTACGTCTTAATCCTGCAGATTACAGTACTATAATTACAGACATCTGCAAGTTCGCGAAGAGTTATTTATCATTCCGACTAGCTCTAACAATTACCAACCAATAACATTTTAATACGTTACGGTTACACGGCTTAGATTTCCTAGGTTACCGCCACTAGGACGCTAGAAAAGCTACTTCAGAACGCCTCAAATGGTAGCAGTTGTATGTGTTGGTGCACACCGGCATTTACAAATCAACTATCTTACTATCTTGAAACAACCAGGCAATTGATTTTTGAACGTATTTGTCATGGGAATTACAGTACTATAATTATTGACATCTACAAGTTCGCGAAGAGTTATTTATAATGCCGACTAGCTATAACAATTACTAACCAATAACATTTTATTACGTTTCATGCCTCCTAAAGTTAAGCTGGCGTAGATTCCATAGGTTACAGCTACTGGGACGCTAGAAAAGCTACCTCTGAAAGCCTCAAACGGTAGCAGTTTTATGTGTTGGTGAACACCGGGATTTACAAACGATTACGAATTTACTATTGAGCTCCAAGCAAGCTGGGAATTAATTTTTCAGCGTATTAATCTTGGAGATTAAAGTACTATAATTACTGGAATCTGCCAGTTCGCGAAGAGTTATTTATTATGCCGACTAGCTCTAACAATTGCCAACCAATAACATTTTATTACGTGTCATGCCTCTTAAAGCTAGGCTGCCGTGGATTTCATAGGTTACAGCTACTAGGACAGTACAGAAGCTACTTCTGAACGCCTCAAACCGTAACTGCTGTACGTGTAGGTGCGCACCGGCATTTACAAATATTTACTATTTTACAATTGAGCTTTAAACAACTAGAAACAACCAGATGATAGTTTTCCGTACGTCTTAATCTTGGAGATTACAGTACTATAATTACTGTCATCTGCAAGTTCGCGAAGAGTTATTTATAATGCCTACTAGCTCTAACAATTACCAACCAGTAACATTTTATTACGTTTCACGGATTATAAATTAAATTAGCTTAGATTTTATAGGTTACAGCTACTAGGACGCTATCAAAGCAAGCTCTCAAATGGTAGCAGTTTTATGTGTTGGTGGACGCCGGCATTTACAAACGTTTACTTTTTTACTATTGAGCTTTAAACAACTAGAAACAACCAGGAGGTGGTTTTTGGTACGTCGTAATCCTGGTGATTACGGTACTACAGTTACTGCCATCTGCCAGTTCGCGAAGAGTTGTTTATAATTCTTAGTAGCTCTAACAATTACCAACAAGTAACAATTTATCACGTTTCAAGACTCTTAAAGATAAGTTGGCGTAGATTCCACAGGTTACAGCTAATTGGACGCTAGAAAAGCCACCTGTGAACGCCTCAAACGGTAGCAGTATTATGTGTTTGTGCACACCGGCATTTACAAACGATTACTATTGAGCTTTAAACAACTCGAACCAACCGGGGAATTGATTTTTGAGAGAATTGATCCTGGAGATAACAGAACTATAATTACTGTCATCTGCAAGTTCGCAAAGAGTTATTTATAATTCCTACTAGCTCTAACTATTACCAACCGGTAACATTTTATTAGGTTTCACGGCTTGTAAAGCTAAATTAGCGTAGCTTCCATAGGTTACGGCAACTAGGACGCTATCAAAGCTAGCTCTGAACGCCTCAAATAGTACCAGTTTTATGTGTTGGTGAACACCGTGATTTACAAACGTGTACTTTCTTACTATTCAGCTTTAAACACTAGAAACAACCAGGGGATTGCTTGTCTTCCGTCACAATCATGGAGATTACAGTACTATAATTACAGACATTTGCCAGTTTGCGAGGAGTTATTTATAATGCCTATTAGCTCTAACAATTACGAACCAGTAACATTTTATTACGTCTCTTGGCTCTTAAAGCTAAGCTGGCGTAGATTCCATAAGTTACAGCTACTAGGACGCCAGAATAGCTAGGACCTATAAACGCCTCAAACAGTAGCAGTTTTATATGTTGTTGCGCATCAGCATTTTCAAATGTTTACTATCGTACTATTGAGCTTTAAACAAATAGAAATAACCAGGGGATTGTTTTCTTACGTCTTAACCTTGGAGATTACAGTACTATAATTACTGACATTTGCCAGTTTGCGAAGAGTTGTTTATAATGCCTACTAGCTCTAACAATTACCAACCAGTAACATTTTATTACGTTTCTCTACTCTGAAAGATAAGCTAACGTAGATTCCATAAGTTACAGCAACTAGGACCCGAGAAAAGCTAGGTACCTCTTAACGCCAAAAACAGTAGCAGTTTGATATGTTGATCCACATCAGCATTTTCAAATGTTTACTATCGTACTATTGAGCTTTAAACAACTAGAAACAACCAGGGGATATTTTGTCTTACGTATTTAATCTTGGAGATTACAGTACTATAATTACTGACATTTGCTAGCTGGCAATGAGTTATTTATAATGCCTATTAGCTCTAACAATTACGAACCAGTGACATTTTATTACGTTTCCCTACTATTAAATCTAAGCTGCCGTAGATTCCATAAGTTACAGCTGCTAGGACGCCAGAGGAGTAATCTTTGAACGTCTCAAACATTAGCAGTGTTATATTTTATTGCACATGGGCATTTACCAATGTTTACTATCGTACTATTGAGCTTTAAACAACTAGAAATAACCAGGGGATTATTTCTCATAAGTATTAATCTTGGAGATTACAGTACTATAATTACTGACATTTGCCAGTTCGCGAAGAGTTATTTATAATGCCCATTAGCTCTAACAATTACCAACCAATATCATTTTATTACGTTTCCCGGCTCTTAAAGCTAAGCTGGCGTAGATTCCATAAGTAACAGCTACTAGGACCCGAGAAAAGCTAGGTACCTCTTAACGCCAAAAACAGTAGCAGTTTGATATGTTGTTCCACATCAGCATTTTCAAATGTTTACTATCGTACTATTGAGCTTTAAACAACTAGAAACAACCAGGGGATATTTTGTCTTACGTATTTAATCTTGGAGATTACGGTACTATAATTACTGACATTTGCCAGCTGGCAATGAGTTATTTATAATGCCTATTAGCTTTAACAATTACGAACCAGTGACATTTTATAACGTTTCCCTACTCTTAAATATAAGCTGCCGTAGATTCCATAAGTTACAGCTACTAGGACGCCAGAAGAGTAACCTTTGAACGTCTCAAACATTAGCAGTGTTATATTTTATTGCAAATGGGCATTTACCAATGTTTACTATCGTACTATTGAGCTTTAAACAACTAGAAACAACCAGGGGATATTTTGTCTTACGTCTTAATCTTGGAGATTACAGTACTATAATTACTGACATTTGCTAGCTGGCAATGAGTTATTTATAATGCCTATTAGCTCTAACAATTACGAACCAGTGACATTTTATTACGTTTCCCTACTCTTAAATCTAAGCTGCCGTAGATTCCATAAGTTACAGCTGCTAGGACGCCAGAGGAGTAACCTTTGAACGTCTCAAACATTAGCAGTGTTATATTTTATTGCACATGGGCATTTACCAATGTTTACTATCGTACTATTGAGCTTTAAACAACTAGAAATAACCAGGGGATTATTTCTCATAAGTATTAATCTTGGAGATTACAGTACTATAATTACTGACATTTGCCAGTTCGCGAAGAGTTATTTATAATGCCCATTAGCTCTAACAATTACCAACCAATATCATTTTATTACGTTTCCCGGCTCTTAAAGCTAAGCTGGCGTAGATTCCATAAGTAACAGCTACTAGGACCCGAGAAAAGCTAGGTACCTCTTAACGCCAAAAACAGTAGCAGTTTGATATGTTGTTCCACATCAGCATTTTCAAATGTTTACTATCGTACTATTGAGCTTTAAACAACTAGAAACAACCAGGGGATATTTTGTCTTACGTATTTAATCTTGGAGATTACGGTACTATAATTACTGACATTTGCCAGCTGGCAATGAGTTATTTATAATGCCTATTAGCTTTAACAATTACGAACCAGTGACATTTTATAACATTTCCCTACTCTTAAATATAAGCTGCCGTAGATTCCATAAGTTACAGCTACTAGGACGCCAGAAGAGTAACCTTTGAACGTCTCAAACATTAGCAGTGTTATATTTTATTGCAAATGGGCATTTACCAATGTTTACTATCGTACTATTGAGCTTTAAACAACTAGAAACAACCAGGGGATATTTTGTCTTACGTCTTAATCTTGGAGATTACAGTACTATAATTACTGACATTTGCTAGCTGGCAATGAGTTATTTATAATGCCTATTAGCTCTAACAATTACGAACCAGTGACATTTTATTACGTTTCCCTACTCTTAAATCTAAGCTGCCGTAGATTCCATAAGTTACAGCTGCTAGGACGCCAGAGGAGTAACCTTTGAACGTCTCAAACATTAGCAGTGTTATATTTTATTGCACATGGGCATTTACCAATGGTTACTATCGTACTATTGAGCTTTAAACAACTAGAAATAACCAGGGGATTATTTCTCATAAGTATTAATCTTGGAGATTACAGTACTATAATTACTGACATTTGCCAGTTCGCGAAGAGTTATTTATAATGCCCATTAGCTCTAACAATTTCCAACCAATATCAATTTATTACGTTTCCCGGCTCTTAAATCTAAGCTGGCGTAGATTCCATAAGTAATAGCTACTAGGACCCGAGAAAAGCTAGGTACCTCTTAACGCCAAAAACAGTAGCAGTTTGATATGTTGTTCCACATCAGCATTTTCAAATGTTTACTATCGTACTATTGAGCTTTAAACAACTAGAAATAACCAGGGGATTGTTTCTCTTAAGTATTAATCTTGAGATTACAGTACTATAATTACTGACATTTGCCAGTTCGCGAAGAGTTATTTATAATTCCCATTAGCTCTAACAATTACGCACCAGTGACATTTTATTACGTTTCCCTACTCTTAAATCAAAGCTGCCGTAAATTCCATAAGTTACAGCTACTAGGACGCCAGAAGAGTAACCTTTGAACGTCTCAAACATTAGCAGTGTTATATTTTATTGCACATGGGCATTTACCAATGTTTACTATCGTACTATTGAGCTTTAAACAACTAGAAATAACCAGGGGATTGTTTCTCGTAAGTATTAATCTTGGAGATTACAGTACTATAATTACTGAAATCTGCCAGTTCTTGAAGAGTTATTTATAACGTCTATTAGCTCTGACAATTACCAACCAGTAAAATTTTATTACGTTTCTCTGCTCTTAAAGCTAAGCTGGCGTAGATTCCATAAGTTACAGCTACTAGGACGCCAGAATAAATAGGTACCTATGAACGCGTCAAACAGTAGCAGTTTTATATGTTGCTGCACTTCGTCATTTACAAATGCTTACTATCTTACTATTGAGCTTTAAACAACTAGAAACATCCAGAGTATTCTTTTTTGTACGTCTTAATATTGGAGATTATAGTACTATAATTACTGACATTTTCCAGCTTGCGAATAGTTATTTATAATGCCTATTAGCTCTAACAATTAAGAACTAATAACATATTATTACGTTTCCCGGCTCTTAAAGTTAAGCTGCCGTAGATTCCATAAGTTACAGCTACTAGGACGCCAGAAGAGTAACCTTTGAACGTCTCAAACATTAGCAGTGTTATATTTTATTGCACATGGGCATTTACCAATGTTTACTATCGTACTATTGAGCTTTAAACAACTAGAAATAACCAGGGGATTGTTTCTCTTAAGTATTAATCTTAGAGATTACAGTACTATAATTACTGACATCTAA